>DWAV01000545.1:0-18677 GCA_018231305.1 Noctuana lactifera
ACCGGGAAAGGCCTGGAGCATACTCCACCACGCTGCTCCAATGCGGATTGGTGAAGATACGGGTTAGTGGCCAACCCAGTGTAACATTAACGTCACCACAAATTAGTGCTCTTGATGAAATTAGTACTCGTAGATAGGTAAGTAACAGAAAACCTAAAAGTCGCTCGTTACTTCGATACGTACATTTTCGCACAACGATGATAATTTCCATGTAGTTTTGTACGTATTTGTAATAAGATAAACATCGTCATTAAATAAATAACACCTCACGCTCATAGATATGAAGATTTCCTGTATCGTGGGTATCGTAGACAATCGGGAACGTTAATAACACAAAACCACCCCCGCCCTCTGGGACTCTCAGACACTCCCACAGTCGTCGTGGTCATTGGTACGAGTATAACCTAATAGCTATTTTATAATTATAACATAATAATATAATTATAAAAGTTGTAAACATTATACATTGATTGGCACCATTTCGTATAATAAACATGTAAAATGCATATATTGCCTATATTTTATAGCACAGTTTATTATTCTTAATTAAAAGCCAATATAGAAAATAAAGAGATATAAGTACATTATATGCAATATAACTAACAAACATAGCGTGGACCGCGCATTACATTAGACTTCAACGAGCGCTGTTCGTACTTTTAATTTATTTGTGCAGTAAGTTGAAACCAATTGGTCGTCAATTCTGGTAATTTTAAACTGTCTGATAAAACAAAAATATTATTCACTAAAGTTACTTTCATTACAAGTTTTATATGCAACTCGATCCGTGGGCTATAGAGCAGTTAAGCTTTTGTGAACAAACTTGTCAAGTACGACAACTGTACTACATTTCAGCTAAGGCAGACCTCGCTTAAAGATTACGGGCTATTTTTCATTTAGGTAAACTATATTCCGAAATATGCTACATAGAAAATGTGTATTACAGTGTGTAATACTCGTGAATTTTCAAATGTTATAAGGTAATCGATTACTTAGCTTACTTTCTTGCCTAGGTATATTATTTAATTTGCTGATTGTTTATTTGTTTATTTACCTACCTTTCTAACGGGTAGTCTTTATGTCTAACAGTATTTTCTACTAATCAATCTTGGTGATGACGAAGCTTGATACAATCTTAAACTTCACATAGGTATATTATTGATTAAAATATGTTAAGGGATTATTATTATAAATAAATAAATAGGTATAAAGTATAAATGTATTCTATTTATATTACCGCCTATATATACCTACATATTAATTTTGATCCATTAATTTTATATTGCCCCAAATTATATACCTCATAAACATTTAATACTTAATAGTTATTAGATATAACGGGAATTGATCTCGCGAAGCCTTAGCTCGTTAAAAATGTCAAGGTCACCAGTAGATTAGAATAAAATGTAATTTTCAATAAATGTTAATGTTATAGGCTCCGGTTCTATCTATGTTGTAAAGATTATTAAGAGAATAAATTCATTGTTTTCAATGCACTTACTCGTACATTGCACACAAAAATATTTTTATTCTCTATATATATCCTATTTGAATTATTTATATATTATATATTATATTGAGATTTAAAAAGGATTGAGATTTACAATTTTAGTTATAAAAGCTTCCGATGAGAAATCATAACATTGATTTCTTGAATGTTTACGTTTGGCGTACCCATCAAATAAGATTTATTGATATGAAATACCATAGATATGAAATCCCAGTTGGCCTGTCCCAGGTCTACCCAAATCGTAACAAATTTAATTATGGACTAAACAGATCTTTTGTAGAGCTCTATATTTATTGTATTTAATTTCCCGTTTGTAGTGTAATCTTAAATAAATCATGCCAAAGAACTAGTAGGTATTAAAATTGTTCAGTAGTTTATTTAAAGGCCATTATATTATTATGATATTGTTTCTTTTTTCTCTTTCATTAAATTTAACTTTTCGGATTGGTCATAAATAAAATAAGTATGTAGGTACTTAAAATTTACTATTGTAAATTAAATCTATGATATAACAATACAAGTTAGTTTATCGTTAGGACAGAATCAGTATAAAGTAGAACAAACTACAAGCAAGTAAGTAACCTAAATATTCATGAGAATCGATTGAAACCACTAGGTACGTTACGTTTGCGTCATGCGTGACTACACATCGCTCTCGTCACAAACAATAAGGTAGTAAGTACATAATTATCTGCAAAAACAGTGTTTTGATTTATATTGTATGGATACAATTTTATGTAAAGATTTTACTGTTATCCTTCTTTATTTCTACTAACTTTGGCTTACCTATGTATTAATCGTAGTTTTAAATTTATTAGCGTTTTTACATATTTTACCTCCATTTAACTTAAAAGCCTTTAAAAACACTTCAAGTTATAAGGTAAAATATAAAATTATAGGCGTGTTGTTCTTTTCATATAGAGGTACTTTCTTTTTGAATAATATAAAACGAGTCACGCACATAATATGTACAATGTACATACCTATTGTTCGCTTATCCGCACAATACAAATCAAATTACTCTGACGTGCTGTGAAATCAGAACAGTGGCTGTCTCATGCGGCATGCCGCATACCGCGCGTTTCTTACCGCTTTCCATTACCACTAGCAGATAACACTGTGCATGACATGCAAGAACGGCATCCTCATCTTTCTAAAATATTAATACATGTCCTGAAAACTCTTGGACTTGACATCGGTTAGCCTCTGTACTTTTTTATCTAATTGTATTAGTTTTTAATTCTAATATGTTTACCTAAATAATTGTTACAAATGTTGTTATTTCAAGCAGTTCACAAAATGTCCACAAAGCATATTTTCATGTAAAATGTGGCTAAGACCATAAATGTCTCGCAGTATCGAAAAGTTATCAGATCTCATGTAGAACCAAGCTTCAAACTCTACACTTACACACCCTAACTCTAAAAGCTCTAACTTCACAAACTATAAACATAGTCAAAATAGATGTCTATGTAGCTTGGCCGTTTAAACGTGGAAGAAATAGGTATGTAGTGCGCCCAGGGACGCACTCTAATCCATAACTCATAACCCGCCTTAAAACAAGCCAGTTTTTGTGTTCTAATTTATTATTTGTTAATAGTTATTAATAGTCGCAATGCCACACAACCACCATTGTTTCGATTTCGAATACATTTCACGTTTATTTATCTGTATACAATTATATCTACACACATAAAAAATCATGGACACATTCACTTCCTCGAGTACACGGTCGATTGTACAGAACATTGTAAGAACGGAACATGTAGAATATTATTACCTACTAAAACATTTGTTTATTTACCTACATCTGAAATATTACTATTAGGTAAGTATCCAACGAAATTTCATCTTAAATGGCACCTAATCTGTTTAAGTATATTGCAACTGACGGATGTAATCACTTTACAATCATGTTTAATTGCTCTCAATTTGCATAATAATAATTATAAGCCTTCATAACGTAGGCGAAAACTCACTCGGCCTAGTGCTTAGACCGCGCTGAGAAGATGATGAAATGTGCAACTCGATAGCCAACGCTCAACTTAAGTGCTTTTATTTACTTTCAATTTGTTATAATGAATGGTTACAGTAGATATATTCAAAAGTTAATTATCTATACTAAGAGTGCGGTGATATTCTAGCATTTATTTAGAAATAATATATTATGTGTATTTATTAGGTGTCTACTTTGGAAACACAGATCGTTTGTGAAGTGTTCTTAGGGCCTAGTCAAGTTACATACGCTTCGACAGTTGTTTTACCGATTGCTTTAAATTGGTCGTATGACAAAGTATCCATATAGGTACATTTCCTATTAATCCGTTAGCAATAATCAAGTAAAAAGGCATCTTGTATACCTACATAGGCTCTCTGAAGTATTTATCGTTACCCTTCTAATCAGTAGGTACTTCATTTTCTGTCATATACCTACCTACTTCTGTTCAATATTTTATTGCTGATTTATCTCAAGCATTTAACAGTTTAGATATACGAGTAAGTACAAACAGGTGGACGTTGAAGGCGGAGCATACGCTTAAACGAGATCAAGGTCAAGCGTTGGTACTGTTGCTGTTCTAGCTAACGCTAATTACGCTGCTAATAGTTACCTACCAGTGCGGTCAATGGTACAACGCATATACTACACACACGCCGTCAAGCCGGCGGCATACCGCTCTCGATTTGATTGAAGCCAAACCGAAGATGGAGTATCGAGTCATCTGCTAATGAACGATGCGACCATATCTATCTGTTGCAAAAAACGCGTGCCGTATGCTCATCTTGTGTTTCGAAGGGACAGCTCGTCCGGCCAAGGACGCTAAGCGCGAGCGAACGTGTGCCACACGCTTGAACTTTACAGATGTTATACATTGTATACGTATTTACCTACAAAGATTATTATATCAATTTATTTGAGAGCAGGCGACCTTTTTAAGTAAATGTGTCCCTCTTGCACTTGCCGGCTGGCAAGCAAGCAAGTACTTGCCTACTGTTCGCGCATTGCTCCACCTAAATGTCAATGTCAACTGACGCTGGTACAGGAAGAGAGTCTGGGCGTACAGTAGGTAATACGACGCCCGATTTGCTCGCTTGATTAATACCTATATTATATTGAATCGATACACAATACTTAGGTAAGTGACAAGGACACAAGGATGTAAGAAGGTAGGTACCCACGTTTCTAAACTTTTGTACGTCTAGTCTTCTACTAGTCCGATAAAATACGACAATACGACAATTTATAGACATCATTAAAGTCCTCACAAGTAACCTTTATTATACATTCAAATTATGATTCAAGTACCAGAGTATGAAAATAAAAATATTTAAAGTAATTAATGAACGTGAATACAAGTTTTTTTTTTTATCTACGTAGGTAGTTAAGTATTTATCTTACTTGAAATTACCATTTATAGGTATATGGCTTTCGACAAACCAACCAATCCCTTAACTAAAGTTAGAAATAATCAAGTGTCTAACATTTAAAATGGAATTTGAGAATTGTAGCCTTATAATTTGAAAAGACGTTATGAACTTTATCACGAACTGACGGTGACGGTGCGCGGTCGTGGATGCAGCGACTGCAATCATCAACATGGCGGCCCTTTGCTCGAATTATTGCAATTTACATTACAAGGGCAAATAAGCTCATCGCATCGTGGTTTCTTAGTTTGTAGTAGGATTGATTCAGTAAAATAAGTAACCACCGTTACCAAAGCCCTAACCCTGTTATTCAATTACTGATACCAATGCTTGTCGTGCCTCTATTTATATACATAATAATATATTATACTAGCTGTGCCCTCCACTTTCACCCGCGTTAAGAATTGCAACGTAACGATTGATGGCCTATAGTCTTCGATAAATAGACTATCTACAATTTTTCAAATCGGTCCATTAGTTCCTGAGATTCGCGCGTTCAAAGAAACAATCAAACAAACAAACTATATAGCTTTATACTGTTACTATAGATTTATCGAGAAATTTGCATTAGGTATGTCCTTTGTTGAGTGCAATAACAAATAACTCATGATTTTATAATTGATTAGGTAAAATTTACTTTACTAGGCTAGTGAAGGGAATGAGCGCTGTCGGTTGTAGTTAAAATAAGTATAAAATTACAGTCATTGGTATTGCAGTTTACTCCACAAGTTAGCGTAAAACCATATTGTTTCAGCTGAATCTACTATCACTCTGCTGGTTTCAAGTTTGGAGACTGACGATGTCCTGTCATAAGTTTCAGCACCTGTTATTGTTCTCTTGTTTTTCAAAAAGTCTTTGCACAGTTTTTTAGTATGTTTGGAATTATTACCTTGTTGAAAAATTACATGTATTAAGTATATACATACTTTAAAGGCAGGTACCTAATTTAATACTTCACCTAGCTGCCTAATTTGTATATTTATAATCGAAGTTTTATTTGAATTTTACCACGTATTAAAAAGCTTCTAGTATTTTGTAGACATTTCTTTTATCACCCTAGATATTTATGGCCTCTCTAATCATTTTGTGAGTATTAATCGAATACCAATTAAAGCTAATGTCGTCAAACGGCAATAAAAGACTTTATTACGCACAGTGAATTGTTTTAAAGAAAATAAAACAATTTAGTGTGTAGCGCGGAATAAAATTTAAGTCCTACGCAAGTCACCTAAGAAGTCGTTGAATGAAACGATAATCTTATCTCAATCGCTTGAAATTGTATCTAAATCTACTGGTTAAAATGTCTTGTGTAACTTGTCCTAAACTAAAGCAGGTAGTGTTTACTTAACGTTTTCTGTGGGAGCAAACGACGCTGGACTACTTTTGAACTGTCACTGAGCGTAAGGGTATCACACCACTTGTCGACACGGAAACGGCTTGAGCCGGTCAAAAAGGTCTTTATTTCCATGTGTCTTTCAAGGGTCTTTGTGTCCATGCTATAAAAAGCGAAACTGCATTTGACGTAGATTTTTTTTGTTAAAGTATCAATTATTTTTAGGACCTTTAATAGACACGATAACTTCGAGATTCTTAATATGAAAACCAAACAAACATTTACGAAACCTAAACAAACCATTTACCTACCGGGTATAGACGTACTATAGACGAATAGAACTACCTGTGCAGGGTAGTTCTATTCGTCGTTCGTTTGTCGTGATAGTAGAAATATATAAAGTAATAGAAAATAAAGAGAAGGAGAAATAAATAATTAAACACTGCGACCGTCTCTAGTCAATTCTGCTTCAATAAGTTTGGCAAGACCCTTACATTTCTTGGATGCCATTCACCAGATCAGGCAGTGTTTTGTAAGGCCTAGTGCACATTCCATAATTTCAAAGCGTACTATTTAATAAAATATATACTTGAATATGCTTTTATTGACAAGACATACCTGCTAGTGCTTTCATAATAAGAATATGTAATAGCTACTAAAGTGGGAAATCGCTATCGCAAGCATTTTTCTTGTTTTTTATATGTGGCTAAGTAGCTGAATACGTTTCTAGTAAACGTAATCTGGAATAAGCGAATTATGAAAAATTATTACCGCTTAAATATGATATAACGTTATGACTTATGAGTTCAATAGGACATTAAATTATCAAAAACAAAATTCAACACTTCACGAAGAACACTTGTGCACTTTCTTTCTTCTCCCTAATAAATTGTGATGTTTGCAACCAAAGTGCAACTAAGTTGTCGATAGCTAAAGAGTGTTTCGTGAGCGCTGGGCGTACCTACAGTTTACGCAATTTAACCCAATTGTAGGGCGGAAGCCTGCTTATGGTAATATACCTCCGTCTGCTCTTTCCATTGAAACGTAACCTGCTTGTGGCCGGTGGATGCTGGCAGTGGTCGCCATTAGAACGATCGTTTGCGACATAAATAGAACACTGCAGCACCAATTGCAGGCATTTATTTAAATAAGTACCTTCATAGTTATCGAACATGAGAAGCCGGTTGTTTGAATTTGTTGTTCTATAGGTGCATTGCTTGGGATAAGATAGTTATGACATTCTATTCGCATTTGCTGTATTTCTATTTGCGAACATTTTATATTTAAATTAAATAAAATAAAGATTTATTTCTTTTCTTTTTGTTTGACGCCTGTATTTTCTATATTGAGTGGTAGGGAATGCCACTAGGCATAAAGTCAGTTACGCTTATAAAGTGTAAATAAATATGATATATAGTTACTATAATTTTGATGTAAAAACATAGATTTTATTTTTATTTAGTTGTTACACTTGCGCTATGCAATAATCCTATAGACTCCAAAATTGTTGCAATACAGTAGCAATAATAGAAAATATTAAATTATTTTCTTTCTCGCACATAATTTAAAGATTTTATCTGCGTATCCAACGTGAGAGTTTTGACCTACTTATGCATGAAAATACCGTTTTGAATCAGGAATAGCATTGGATTTAATTATATGTATATCTTTCCCCTCTATATATTAGACAACGAATTTGATAAAAAATACTAATTATATAATTTATTTAAGTAAGTAAGTAAGCGTTCACGATTTAATTATAATTTCTCAGTAAATACTTTCACTAATACTTACTTATAGGCAGGCGAACTGTCACTCTTCCTGATATTATTACAAATATGCATAATTTATTTCATAAACCGCAAAAAAATATATTTACATACCGTTCATATTTACTTACATTGTTTGTCCGTTAAAAAATTTACTTTCTTCTCTTACGTTGCGTCCGTACCGGTTGTATTATGTTTTCTTTAATTTATAGGTACCAAAACCAAAGACACTATCAAATACTGTTGTAACACCACCCTACTTTCATTACTGCACAGGATACCGGAGTTTGACTAACTGACCATTTTACAAGTACCCACATAGCGTTTATTCGCAATACTTTATAAATCTACTCTACTTCGACATTTATTAACGATTAGTATAATTATTTATTAGTTTCAGGTATGTATATCTAAACTTTAATGTACAATTTGTAATATCTAACCTCGTAATAGAATAGGTACCGGGAGAGAGAGAGTACCGGACATCACTCGTTATATACCATATAATTTGCATTTTACACTATAAATATGCATAAGTTTTAAATGTTTTACCTTCTATACTGTTTTAATTATTTTATTTTATATTTAGTTTCGGTTCCCATACATGGGTGTCACAAAAACCATATCTAACTATACAATAAATTGTATAAAAATGTAAGTTTGTTTAATCCACACCTTTCTCACTGAAATATAATATTTAATTATATATTGAATCACCTATCGTGGTAGGTATGTTTAACAAGGGCAACTTAAAAGCTTTGGCAGCATAGTCGATACAAGTTACAAGTTTCGGCAAACAAGTTAGATAACATGCTTCGGTGCACTGATTTTATCAAACTTCAGTTAAAGTAGGCACTGCCACTCAAGCCTCTTAAATAGCAACCAATCTATTGGCCGTTCAAAGAACTAAAATATTAATAGTCTTAATGTAGAATGTAGAGCTAAGTGAACGTAATTAGCAGACCAGAGCATTTATGGTTCTATTATATCGAATAGGTATATTTTGAATTGTGGTCATAAAAATGTGTGTTGATACAACACCATGTGGTGTATTTTATTAAATTATTATTAGATATTTGTAAACAATATTATTATTATTCTCATCGAATATTATAATACGAAATGTGGTAGGTATATAATTTTAATTTATAACAATATCAAGTATGTATTTGAATTGTTATATGTAACTATCCTAATTTTTATTTCATAAACCGCATGGTTTGAAAATTAAATAACAGACTGTGATAGACCAATATATTCACGTTGCATTATTTTTGAACGGATTTTTTCAAACTGTTAAATACATATTTTTATTACCTGCTTCCTCTATTAACCTGATCACCAAACTGTTATTTTATAATCACTAGAAAGTATTATACGTTTATTGAAATGTATCTACTTTCCAAAGTCACTACTTAAATAGATTGATCGAGCATCGGATACTTAATCAATTTCGTCACCGTCATCGAGTCATTAATATCTAATGCATATTTCAAAGTTAAACTAACTCGAACGAAACTGCGGACTCTCTTATGAAATGACGTTAAACATAATATTCGGATGCCTATACGAAAGAAGTTACAACACTTACGCTTTGACGTTTAATGTGGTGTGTTTAAATTGTATTGTAGTTGATATAGAGCTTTTAAACTATGTAGGTAGTTACGAGTAAGTATTTGCTTAGTAATTTTTTTATTATAAAAGACGAGCATGCAGTTCACCTGATCCTTGCAATAATATTCACTGCAACCCACATTGCATATACAAGACCAAATAGACAGTGGAGAGGTCCTCTCTGATCTTGTACGTCGCTTCAAATAGTGTCTCCGGCATCCACACCTCCTGAACCGAGACACAAGAATTTGACGCAAGACTCAAGTTGTTTCAAGGCGGGTGTGGCGACGCTGCCGATGGTACATACAAGTATATCCCCAGGCGAATCAGTTCTAAATTTAGGTACATAATAGCGGGATAAATACATTAGAAAAATAAGAACAAACTTAATAATTTTATTGTATAAACAATATCACCGTTTTAGTTATTTTTGTTAAAACCAAGTGTAAGAGTGTAAAAGTATTGTAAAGAACAACATTAACATTCATTACTTATTTACTTTTACTGATACATGAGTCATGATGAGGTTTGTTTTATAATTGAGCCTTAGATAAGGTTTGAAAAACTTGCGGGGATTAGATTTCAAAACGAACGACCTTCAGACATCAGATTATTTTTTTACTTTTACAATCGACATCTACGAACGGTGCGGCGGCGTCGCGGCGGTCTGTCTGAGTAGAGTCCACTCCGCAGCACCGGCCGAGTGAATTACTCGTAGGTTGACATTGTGACTAACACGATCGATTGAACTACGAAAGCTGTACATATATCTTCAATGGAGGCTGCTACATTTTTGACACGCTGAGATGCGTGTTAAGCAATGCAGTGAATGGTACTTAATATCAACAGAAGGCTGTTACTCGGCTTAATGTAGCGTGGTAGATTTATGAACTCATTAGTTATTATTGGCCGTTTCGCCGACGACAACTTCGCCAATTTGTGTTACGGGGCCCCACGCTTCTATACAATTACATCATCGCTTCGAATCTAATAATATTACTTGACAACTTGTAACACATGCACTATTATGTGTTGAAACAGATAATTTGTATCTAATGCAATTTTATAATGAACTGAATTGTTTTAAACATGTTTATTGTTGTTTTGAGTTATTTAGGCTACCTACATGTGCCTATCTTCGTGCATTCTTAGGGTTTTTTAAATATTCAAAGGAATTTAATATTTGTACATTATCTCCTCTTCTATAGTTAGGTAGGTACAGTTTATTACGGCATTATAACAAGTCAAAGGGAGAGTGCACTATGTACTTAGGAAAAAATGTCGAGATAGGTAAGTAAATTAAATAGTAGGTACCTACGTTAATATATAAAATAATATAATATAGTAAAAATAATACAACGACAAGGGTTGCAATCAGTTCATTTTTATACTCTACCTGTTCAAAGGTTCAAACGTATCCTTGACGTGATGGTCGAAGTGGACTTATTTTAATTGAAACGCATATATATAAGTATATTTATAATGTAATATTTGCATTACATATAGTACCTATTTAAAAATAAATAAATTCCTACCTACTTTAAGTAGCGCTTCGCTGAATGTTTACGAACCGTGTAATTTTCTCTCTTCGCGGTTATTATAATATATTATAACAATAAACAAAGGCATTTTAAATATTATTTAATGAGCTTTACTTCCCTCATTTAATTAAAAATAGGCATATAGATGAGAATTATTATATTTATACTTAGATATATAATTATATACATTAATCCACAAGGAACAGATAAGGAAGTATGTAAGTGCAAAAGCATCCGCTATCTATCTTGATTTAAACTTAATTGAAACTTAAGCTAATCTCGCGATTAGCGCGTTTACACACACACACACACACACACACACGACAGACGCGGCGGGGGACTTTATTTTATTACAAATTTTCTTAAAAAAGTGCTCAATAGCATATATCTATTTTTTAAAATAAATTAAATAAATTTCGCGTAAAGAAAAAAAGACTGAGCGAGCGTGCAGAAAGGGGCGAGAAGGGTCGCCGAACGCGACCGAAAGTAGTCAACTAACAAAATTATTTTGTTAGTCGATCATATTTTATTTCTCTTTAGACCCGATTCTGAAATCTACGCAGACGAAATCGCGAGCATAGGCTAGTATTAAATAACCTTAGTGGCTACTAAAGCCTGGTATAGCAAATGTAGTGTAAATGCTTATAAGACCCGCATTACGCATTATGTACTCGTATCGGTCCCTGTCTTCGAGGGGTCTCCGGCGACGACAGTGGACAAGCACAAAACCTTAAAATACTTTTTAATGCAATTAGAAAAATTATAAATTGGAAATATTTGTTTGAGATATCGATTTATTAACTACTTTTCTCTAGTTAATATTTTAAACCTTTTTGTTAAAATATTTAAAAAATGTATATTTTATTTATTCACAAACTGCATTTTCAATTAGAGATATTAGCCTGTTGCGTTTCTATCATGTGTAACAAATCTTAATAAGTATTAAAATCTATGCAAATTATATTGTGATGTGAAAAATGGCTCTATATGTACGAAGAAAGTTATAATAATTATTACCATTTATATGTATTTAGGTTACCGCCGCGCATAGAAAAATAATAGAATGACAAAGACTACATTCATTTTTATTTATTTCCAAGCATTTATTTACTCCTAACTTTTTATATAACAACTTAATTTTTTGAATTGTTGATAGAATCAAATGACATTAAATTAGGTAGTTTGTAAAGGTTCGTTTAAAAATAAAAGTTCAATATCCAATAACCACCTTAAAACAAAAGGTATTCAAGGGCAAGGTCTAACGTATAAATAATATATCATATTATTTTTTACATAGCTCCTTTTTAATTTAATATAACAATGTCCAAAAGTTGCGTGCGCACATCCATTTTGTTATCTATACATATTATAATAAAATAAATTACAAATTACTCTAGCATTTCGTGCCGCACGATTGTTGTTTATTTGAAAATAACGGTTCAACTACATTTGTTTGTAATAAATTGATCATTGTGTCCAGATTAGCTTTAAGTTTTAATTTTATTCATAATTTATTTATAACATAAACGACCCTATTCAAGCATACTCGTAGGGATTGTTGGAGATAAATAACAGTTATTAGATTTGTTTTTTTTGACACTATACACGATACCTTAGAGCATTCATAATTTAGATTTCTGTTCTCGATCTGGGTATTCGTCTTTGTATGTGTCCATGTCACCCACGACACAGGGAATCCTAGTGTGAGGCCGTGAGTGTGAAGCGTTATAATTAATATAATATAGTAGGTACTGAAATAAACAGTAACCAAAAATACACAAGCGGTTTGATATAATTCACTATAATATAAGACGAATGTATTATTATTTATTATTTTCCATTTAGACATATTGGTTTCTAAATCGAGATGATCACAGAATTCACAGACCGAGAAAATTACGAATACGGAATAGTATGTATAATGTTGCACATGGTGATTTACAAACGAAATCCGACGTATAATTAACATTCAAGGCTGATTAAAATATTCTTACATTCATTGTGATTCGTTTCACTACATTCACTGGTAATAATTTAGAGTCTTAGGTATTTTATGAACTTACGAAGTTTAATTGACATACCTAAGTTTAGAGAAAAATATCAGAAGTTACCTAGGTAGATACTAATTTAATTTTTAAAAGAAATGCAGGTCAACACCTGGACGTCGTAATGGTGAAAGTTACACATTAATATGATTAATATGCTGTGCAAAGTTACTTCATTCTCACTATTGTATAAGCGGTTAATAAGCTCGTTTGTTAAAGAGTTGAATGGGCGAGGACGTACTTACTAGCTGGTATGTGGAATCTGCAATGTTAAGCTGTCCTTATGAAACAGTTCAAAGAAAACATAATTATCTTTAAAAGTAAAGTGAAAGCGTGTTTGAAAAGCGCTTTAAAGGATAGTCTATTATGTGAGCATACTTACAAAGATAAACATGGCAGCGAAGATTGTCCTTAAGGCCGAAAATATTACAATGACATGATTTTTCTTAAAAATATGTTATCATACTTATCATACATAATTGATATGAAGAAATAAGGAAAAACGAAGAATAAAAAAGGACATGAAAAGAATTGCACTAAATTCTAACAACCTGTTAACAGCTTCGTGTTTGGCTTAGCTATAACACGATTGGCCCTATTTGGGAAGAAGCTTTGGCTGTTTATGGTACGACCTTGTGCCGTACAAAGCAATCAGTAGATGTCACCTATACACAAATTTTATGATTTTGATATACCTATACCCACCTGCAAACTTAAATATTAAATAGTTATTGTTCTTGATCCCCAGTTTAGCACGTAACGGTACTTAATTTGATTAAACAATTGACGATGTAATTCTGCACAACACTTCTAACAACATTATAACGTTTTTGCTCTAGACGAGTTCAGAAATAGGCAAATCATTCCAGTACCCCTATAGCCCAAGCCAAAAAGAAGTTAATGTATTATGAATTTCAGCCCATGCATAGGTAGTATATTAATAGGTACTTATTATTAAATATTATTAAATTAAAAACAATAAGGTTGAAAATTAATAGGGACGCGGGCGTGGTGGAAGTTAACAATAATATGTACTATTAAATATCTATCATACCTATAGTATTAACGTATTGTATCTACTTACGTAATTATATTTTCTGCTTCTATTTTATTTTATACTTACTATAAGTATCATTGTTTGAGATACCTATTCGTGTTTTTCGCACTTATGTATTAGTAAATACTTAGGAAATACCTACTTGTGTGCTTAACTCAAATAAATATAAAACTTAAATTTCCACATGAATTTATGTAAGTATTAATAGATTTCGTTCTAGGGATTAACGTTCGTTATAGGTAGGTATAGGTTGTATTATTCCATTTAGTTTGAAAATATTTCTATAGGATTTATTTTTGGGATCAATCGGTAACTAACCGTGTCATCGCTTCTCGGTATTCAATTTTTTCCGGTAGCTTCACAACTAAATGGCGTCGTAATTAAATTATGACATGCCTATTATATCACTTTATTACGAGATTCTTGAAGAATGGTAATAGACACAATGACTGTTTCACATTAATGGTAATCATGTTACTTTTCCTAGTCTATGTCCTAAGTAGAAGGGATTCTTCTTAGTAATTGAATTTGTTTCTAAGGAATTATTAAATTGTAAATAAAATGTATGTAGCACTCATTGTAACACTATTATTTTATCTTATCTGATAATAAAACTCTAGAATTTTTTTTTCTCTAGAGTAGTTTTAGGCAGTGAACGTCACCAAGAGATTTAAAGAATTCTACATGATCAATGAAAAAATCTGTTAGGCTTATCTAGTAAGTATAATGAAAAAAAAAATCAACAATATCTGTTAACAACCTTTAGCGAGGCTCCATCGCATAGGAGGCTTTGCTCAACCCACGATTATTGTGACATTGATATTATGCCATCAGTCTTTGATTTGATAAACGTGACGACCGGAGACCAGTCAAGTAATAAACACAGAACCTTAAAAGTGTTCCAACTGAGATGGAAACAATTTTTTCATTATGCTAGTTCATTACGTGCGTAAATCGTAACTTGCACAACGCATTTGTTAGATTTTTTACTAACATTTTTATCGATTGAAGTACCTACGCAAGAAATTTATTCACGATCACTTTCAAATACATTTTTGTAATGCGAATTGAGTATCCTCCTTATATCCCGTGTTTTTCCCATAAATAGTACGAATTGTCCAATTTTTTCTTTTATTCATAACAATGTATAGAAAAAAAAAGTTATTTTACATGTGCGTACAAGAAGTGGATTCATTAAAACATAGATAAATGAGTAAGAAAACGAGTGTATGGGACTTTACAAAAGTAGATTTTTTGAGTCCGAGTAGTCCGAGTACCGAAGTAAATTAACGTGAGATCATAGACTCGACACGTAGCTCGAGACAATGATATTTTTGGGAAACAGTTCATCATTAACGTAACATATAGACTTGTCTGCAATAGCTGCATTCACAAATCTACTTAGGTAATAGATAGCATGAGAATACAAGTTCGTTATGTCCATAATGTATTGGAATCTTACTCGTACTTTGTACAACATTGATATTACCGATGTAATCATTCCAATTAAATTAAATAAAAGTCAAATACCTGTACCTGTACCTACGAGTATTTTTAATTTAATCGAACCAAAGAAGAATGTTGCAGTGATCACTCATATCTCAAATAAGATTTTTTCTATTTTTTTAAACTAATTTACATACGACCATCTAATGGTGAGTGGTCACCGTTGCCTTTTTATTAACAAGAAAAACACCAGATCAATGGCCAGCACATTTCCGGCTGTAATAAAGAGTTCTTTCAGTTGGTTTTTAAAATACTATAAAACAGTAGGGCAAAATGACGTCAAAATAAAAATATACAAAACCCAATACTTCAAAATATTGAGTGTAACATACCTACATAATTACGATTTATCAATTGTATAAAATATGCTCCGTAATGGCAAGTTGAATTGTGAACCCATTTATATTTCAATTATTTGTGCAATCAAGGATACTACGGTGAATGTAGTGTACAATTGGCTAGGCTGCAAGAAACTATTTCCTGCAGACATGTTTATAGCCAGGTAGACAGGTACCCATAACACGCAACACTTCGTTAATTCACCTGCAAAGATTAGTACCTTGATGCTGATCCAGTAAGAAAATGTTGTAGAGCAATATTTCGACACACTTCGAGATATTTCTGAACGCTTTTGACATCGCACTTAGAAATTTAAAGTTGTTTGGTTAAGTTATACTTGTAGGTGATGGTTATTACTAGTTATTAGATGTAGGCACCTACAGTTTGAATTTATCTTGAAACCGGTTTACATTTACTATTGATTTATGGTGAACATACAAACAAACTAAAAGATACCAGCGAATTGCGAACATCCTCCTTTTTTGAAGTCAAGTAGGACGTAGCTAAACAATCCGAATACTTTTATGATGTGAAAATATTGATTTCATGCTTTAAATTTTAACCCAACTATGAAGTAGGTGCCTACTACACATTGCCTAGTGATATCGAATCGAAATTGGATTTTGTATAGTAATATTAACCCAAAGACATATAGATATATTAATATATATTGGTATACTTAATGCACCTAGGTGAACTAACCCAGGTGAATTAAGTAAACTCCATCTAATATTCACCCAAAGACATTATTATATAGAAATATGTAGAAATGTGGTGCATTTGAGAATATGTTATATGAATTCGTATTTATTTTTGTTATGCCATTAATGTACATAATATCATTAGTCATTACTTTGCAACATTTTAACACCGCTACAAAAACGGACATTCCTGTCTCTACTTTCTTTTTCCGCGTTCCGTTTCTACAATATCCATATAATTATGCACTAGTAGCACTTTTTTGCTGTATACATATATTATCCGAGATAAAACCGAGTGCATTTCAATGCAGACACCAGTTTTATGTCCATGTTAATAGCAGGTATGTCATTATGTTATTACATTTTGTTGCAAATCCAGCATGCGAAAAAAACAGTAGCAGTCAAGACTGGTCAATTGTGCAATACGGCGATTAGCTAATTACCTACAAGTATTGCCGCTTTTTTACGATGATCGAGAGAGCTGGACCACTACTGTATATAGTCAAATACTACAATAGATACGCGTTGCCTAAATTACGACACTCACTTCACGAATAAGTGCAACCTCATTCCACTTGTAGTTATATGCCCCCATAGTCATAGCCAGACCGCAAAGTATTTGATTAATAAAGATATAATTACTGTACCGCTGTAAACTTAATGGCATGCCTTTTATGAGTCATATTTCGTACTCGCAAAATAACTTTAGTACTTAGGTAAGTAGTTATTAGGTACTAGATATATTAATTTTTAGATTTCATTAAATTTTATCCTACAAATACTTGTACATATATGAATCACGAACTAAAGGTACATGAGTCGATGCAATTACAGACTTTATGAAAAATGTATAAGATACATACTTAGCCTAAATACATTTTTCTGATTTGCTGATAAATAACGCATACCGTCATGTAACGCTCATTTGAACCACTCTGCTATACAAGGTGTTTCTGGAAAGGTATGTCCTACACCGTCTATTGCTCGTTAATATTGCAACGCCCTAGGCTTATTAATAAATATATAGAATACTAGCTGTGCCACGCGGTTTCACCCGCGTTAAGAATAGTAACGTAATGTTTGATAGCCTATAACCTTCCTAATGAATGTAGCTATCATTATACAAAAAGAATTTTTAAAATCGGTCCAGTAGTTTCGGAGCCTATTCAATACAAATAAACAATCAAATCTTTCCTCTTTATAATATTAGGATAAATTACGGTGGTAATAACTTAACTAAAATCAATTCTCTCCTATCTTTGTATAGATTTTTCTTGTTTTTGTTTTTTTATTATTCGTGTTTTGAATTTTATTGCACACAGATATTTTTCATAATTCCAGTCTATTATATAATATTATTTTTGGCTTTAAATGTGTTATGTGACGTACCTACTATCCAGCCTCCTCGTACTAGCCATTAAGTTTATATCGGTTTTAATGACATAATGCGTTCATTCATAAAAGGTGAAAGTTGAGCGGGCTGTTAAATAAGTACCTATTGCCTTTAATAGATTCACTTTGGCTTTATGAATGCTTATCTTTGAGCCGTGTGCATAATAATAATGTTTTATTATTATTAGATAGTGAAGTGATAGTAGAGATTATAGGTAGGTATATAGGTACCTAAGGGACTTTCTTTATGTAGATAAATTTTACAAAGCTTTTTTTAGTCTATCTGCAATGACGTTACACAAGCTACGGAAACGAACGGTAACGGCCTGTTCGCACATGGGAGTCCGTTTTACTGGTACGTTTTTAACGAATACGTCATAAATTTATGCTCTGTTCACACATAGGCACCGTATAACGTTCAACGGATCCGTCATTACTGGATGCGAT
>DWAV01000546.1:0-18671 GCA_018231305.1 Noctuana lactifera
AAAACGATTGAACCCAGTGTCTCAACCACTGTAAGTATGAAGCCGAGGTAGTCAAGTTATCCCAAAAAATATGTATTGCATAGGTCGGTATTATGAATTTTATGTTACCATCTTTTTTTGTATAGAACATGAATCATTTACGTTAATTTTTTTTAAGTTAAAGGAATTTATTTAGACGACTGACGGAATATGATGAATTGCTTGTACACGCAGTACACGCAATCCTTACATTATATAAATATTTAGGTTTTTGTGTTAATTAATTAAAGCACAGTCGATTATTACTTGTGCTTACTGAAAATGTCGTAGCGTTCAACCGCTACAAAGATTACGTAGTGAGCGCGTAGCAATATTTTCATCCTTTTGCCTAACTATTCTCGATAAGTTTAAATTCTCTAATATATTTTTGTATTTCTTCGCTAGTTATATAAATTTTTGCTATCCCATATTTTCTTGTTCTCTCTAATAAGATGGTAACATTTTCCGAAGTAGCTACGCGTACGGATAACGGAGTAAGTAGGATGGTTTTTATCCGATCAATATACGAGTACGCGTAGCTGTTGTACATTTAATGTGTTACCTAACTAAAATGTAAAAAATGGGGCGCCTTCAGATCATTCATATAATTCGACCAGAATTGGGTGTTTGTGAGAGGCTTAGCGCTGTTCTCCCGGGATCGATGCCGTTTCACGTCACAGTTGGCCGCGGGCCAGGAGAGTGTGGCCGCCACTACACGACCAAGTTATGGCGACACGTGATCTATCTATAATGATATATTTGTCATTAAGTAATCTTAAGTTACTTTAGTTATACATGTTATAAACTTTTCAAATATCAACATTTTAAATGATTCTACTGTAGGTACGACATGGGGCAATAACTGGCTTACTTTAAAGCAACTGACCCTTCATGTGTAAGATTTATCGTGGATATCAATTGTTTATTTATTCTATAATTGTAATATTTATGGCCTGAGTCGATTTCTGAAAGGCTAGTCAAAATGTTATTCAAGTAATATGTAACTAACGTAACAGCTTTTTTCAAATCAATGCGAGTTTCTGAATCGTAGAGTTTTCCCAAAACCTAATGTTTGACATAAGTAATTGAGATTATAGTTCATTGGCCGCAGTGACCACTTAAGATATCAGGTGGACCTAAATGCATACTTGCTTCGTATTAAAAATAAAGAATTCTGATACAGCTACTTAATTTATACATATTTTAATAACAGTTAATTAATAAGAATAATTTAGTAAATTTTCTTGACAGGTTCTCTTCATCCAACTCCTCGCTCTCACCCACAAGCTAAAATCTACCCTCAACTTGCTGCCAAGACTGCTAATCTGCTATACTTCAGACTAGAATTCCTTAAGTGAGTAGAGTTTGAAGTTAATATATCTTTTTATAGACGTAAATATATAAAAATAAACTACCAGAAAATGTAACGAAAACGCTACGTTCATTAAAACTAATATTGCTTTTTTATGGAAAATACGCAGAGCCTGGTGGTTTAATAACGGTTTTCCGATTGTTCGTTGTATTGTATGAAAACGCCAGTAGGCGCGCTCCAGTGAAGTCGGCGATATCGGACCGAGTGCCGCAGCTTTGTTTTAGCGGTACTCTAAAAGGTTGAAATAACAAGGATGGAAGGGTTTTAAGTGCTGTTTGAACTCATACAGAAGTGCTTGGCCCAGGACAATAAAATTGATTTGTTTTAAAAAATTTGCTACTTTGACGCGAATGTTCATATCAATTTTATTTTTTAATCGCCTAAACATTCAGCGCATTCGTACTTTTCATATGAGAGTACTTTTCATGATATAAAAGCTATTTACATTTAAAACGATTAATTCGACATTTTAGTAGTCTATTAGGTTCAGCTTAAGAATAAAATTAAATGGTAAAATATTATTTATTTATATTTTTTATTTAGGTTTATTATTTATCATGTCAATTTATTAGGGACGGTCAAAATAGATCGGTCGGGGTGTCCTGGCATCTGTGGCCCGCAGGCCGCGACCACATCAACCCTGTCTTTCTCAAGCTTCCGAAATTCTTTTACCTCCAATGTCAATTACTTGAAAAGAAGGTATGTTTCATAATTATATTTGAAAACTTCTTATTTTAATTTGTACAGAGTAATAAGAGTTAGTATAAGTTTTATAATTAAAATACAAATTAAACTAATAGTATCTATTTCATGAGATTTTGTACAATTTTTGATTTGCAGAAAAATATTTTGAGAAATTTAATTACAATTATATTTTTAGACTTACTTAAGAGATAAAATTGTCTTTCGTTGTAATTAATGATAATATATTCTTTAAAAAAATTTTATTCAGTATTTGTGGTGGTGTGCTTCATTACTAAAAAATATATCGGCAAACTATGGTAATTTACGATATATTTTTTAATGGTGTTATCATATTTTTTGCATGATTTTTGCCTCTTCTAACATAATTTAATAATTTAAATATGTAAACCTTATTTATGGGTTAATGACAAATTGGTATTTTTGGCGTATTATTGGATGTCAGTTGTATTTATACTGTAAGTTCGTTTTTCCTTTACGCACAATAGGATAGGTACTATTTTTAAGATGGACAAGCAACAAAAAAATGTAGATTTTTTTCAAGCAAAAAAATTCCACGACGTGGAGGCCTGCTCCAACGTTTATTCCTGAAAACATAATATTATAAGAACGGTCATTGTGACCTCAGAATAATAAAACTCGATTGCGATATACTGTTACCATATTTAAGTAATCAAAAACGTAATATCATAACAGCACTAATGATATCATCAAAAAGTCGTATACAAGGCAAACGTAGTTCTGTGAAACTGCTTTTAAAATGTCCACAACTATCATAATATGGACGCAGTGTCTGATAAAAAATAAATAAAAATAACTTGCGATGACTCTTGGAAAAACGCTCTTATATCGTAACTTGAATAAAAGTATGGCCTTTTATAAAAAAAAGACGCAAAAAGCTCGTACCGCTTCACTACGCTGCTTCCACCCTCATCCGCACTCGACCCCTCTACCGTCCGGCTCCGCCATCCCGCTGGTCACATACCGTGTAGCACCACTCATTAACTCAATACTTTGTGTCCTCGACGTGACGGTCACAGTTGTTATTTGCTGCATTGTGCCACAGAGTAGCTATTCTACTCGTGTTATTTCGCGCCGCAAGTAACGACTTTTAAGATCCATTCTCAGTAATCTCAGTGCATGGCGCTTAATTCCTCGATGCAGGTGTTGTTTTTGATGTGATCGCTTACCTAACGCTACTAGCGGTAAGTTTTTGTACTGGGGCACATAGGAAAAATAGACTAGATTTTCAGAACGATATTTTGCAATACATCCACGTGATGTAGAGTTAGTAATACACTTACGAGTAGTTCAGGTATTCATTACCGAGCGGAAATCGAAACTGGATTGAGCATAGCGTTAGCATGACAGAGGTCGCAGGGGTATTTGACACGCAAATGAGTGAGTGTCGTGTTCCGTGAGTGGCTACATAGCGTGTGTGTCGGTTTCCTTCCCATGCGTGTCCCTGTACCCGGGTGCGGCGTAATGTGTCGTGGCGTGGCGTGGTGGCGTGCTGCGTAGCTCAGCGGAGGCGTTGCGCAGATTCAGCTCGGGGGATCTGCAGTCTGAGTGCGATGAGGGCGAGGTGGACCCCTACACCGGCCGCCCGGCCACCACCAGTCAGCCAAAGCCGCAGACCCAGAGGCCGACCTCCCAAGGTAAGCGAAAACTAGGCAAACTAAATAAATAGGTAACATTTGTAACGTATGTACATTCGAGAAACATTGAAAGCTAGATGGTTTACGCAGTTTTGCAAAAAGTTTTACACACCCATAATGTCGAACAAACAAGCGCGGATATGGTATAATATAGAAAATGGTAGGTGCAATGCTTATCAACTGAGACAACTTTTATGAGTTATCAAAACGTAACCCTTTCATATTTTATATGAACAATAAGAACAATTACGTAAACAATGAAGTAAATAACTAGTAGGGATGAAAAAGGATTTTAGGCATTGCTTAAATATACCTTTGGTGACACCGTCCAAATTAAATTGTTAAACGAGTAAATATATTACAATACAAACCTACTTCAGATTTCCGTGAAGTAATTTTTCATCGTCCTGCATATCAATCCTTTGACTCCAAGTTATCATGAACCTAACAGCTACTGGTGGCAGTATGGGAAGCCCGGCGCCACCATCTGCGGCGAGCACTGCCAGTGCTGGTTCCAGCGGGGACCTCTCCCTCAACTTGCGAGGTGGCTCGCGCGGGACCTCTGCGCCTTCATCACCTGCGAAGTCGCGGGAATCACTGCTTCAGAGGGTGCAATCTCTGACCGGCGCAGCTCGGGATCAGGGCGCCAATTTGTTAGGTAACGTGTATAATGACATTGAGTTGTTTACCTATTTTTTGCTCTTTTTAATACATTGTGGTACCGAAGGAGCTTGTACCATAATATATGTAACGACCTAATGATAACTAATACATATTTAAGCGCGAATACGTTTAACTTTAAGGGCAAAATCTTTCGTATTGAAGCACGGTTTAATTTGCTTTTTCTAAGGGTAGGTTTCGTTTAATTTCAATCATAAATTTTTGATTCTTTTGATTTGCATTACTTATATTTTTTCGGACTTCGTTCATTAGGAAGCGTGACGTCAGTGGCATCAGTAGGTCGGGGCTATAACCGGGACCGGTGCGTCACGTTGCTCGTGGTGGATGACCAGAATACCGACTGGTCCAAGTACTTCCGGGGACGTCGATTGCCTGGCGAATGGGACATTCGCGTCGAACAGGCTGAATTTAAGGTTAGTACTATTTAGCCCTTATGTTAGCTTTAAAGAAGTTTGATGCGGCCGATTATACTAAAACTTATTTATTATGTCTTACCCTAAAATAGGTAAGCCAAATATAATTTTTAATTTTTCACACGATTTTAAAAGCTTCTTAAGTGACTTACTTTTTAAAATCTTGGAAGTTTATCAGACTAGTTTGATTAGTTGTAACTTTAAAAAAGGTTATTTTAGTTTTTTGTACAAAAATTTATTACAATAAGAATTACTTCATTATATATTATTTAGAATCTTGACTCCATCAAGTATGTAGATGAACGGTAGCTCATTAGTTCAATAAATACATTGTGAATATACCTACAAGCGAGTGATTGCTGACTCTAGTGAAGTAAGCTGGTAGGCAATTAGTAGACGCAAATGAATGGAACATTCATAGAAACACTTCTGTAAACGTAGTTGCGGAACTGCGCGCGCACTATCGGATCAATTATGTAAATTATAAAGTTGTAGCCTAACAAATCTGTAAAGCAAACTGTTCTGCTTGCGGTACCAGTTATGAGAAAGTAAATATTTATAATGCTAGATAAAATGAAGTTGCAATTTTTATTGCTTTTGAGAAACACAGGTTTAGTTTTAAACTCGTTACTTTTTGAAATTTCACCAACAAAAAACGAGCATAGAAATGGAATTTGTTTATAGATAAACTTTAACGATATTACAGATAAACGATAAATAGAGACGTAGGTACCTAATTGCTAAGGTTAATTAAGGTTTTTAAGTTTATATCATGACTTATTAACTACAAACGATTTGATATAATACTCTCGTACTTCTTCATGATCAGCAACCAAATACCACTAAATAGTAAGCCACAATATCTAAGGATCGCGTGATCAACTTAAATCATGTCTGCATGTAAGTCGGAAGTTACGATAATATTATTAGAGCAACTTTGGTGTTAGCCGGGCTCGATACAAGTTGTAAATCGGTTTTGTGTACAAAACCATTTTCCTCTCACAATTTATGAAGGCTAACTTCGAGTGCTAGAATTCACAATCATATTATGATTGTGAAGTGAATCCGTAAACACTATTTGTCTTTTTGTTTACAAGTAGGTACGTACGGTACGTACATTTATAATAAAATTGACGTTTTTGGTTGTTGGTAAAGTTAAAAAACCAAGAAATATTTTATAATAATAAATAATTTTTTTTTTTACATTATATTAACGGATAATAGGAAAGGATAAAAGCGGAGGAAATTCTGTAATCGTCAATATCTTACTTTTATACTTAATTATTTTTAAACTTAACTTTAGTATAATAACAGCTATAATATTTTTATGATTTTTCTTATTTTTACTGATTTATCTTATTGATTTTAATATTCAAATCATAAAACCTATATAAAAATAGTTTTCCCTAGATTATAACATAGATACTTTCAGGAGTTATCGGTGACGGCGAGCTCGGACGGCGCTAACGTGTCCATGGCAGTCTACCGCAGCGGAACTAAAGTAACTCGCTGCTTTAAGTGAGTATCTTGCGGCTACTGCATTTAGAATGTTTTTTGTTTTGCTTTGTTTTAAGACGGTACCTCCATCGGTATTCTTAGAACAGCAATATAAAGATTATTCAGTATTTTGTGCGTTTCTCAAAACTTATGAACAGTAGTAGTGTTCAATAATAATAATATTTAAGCGTTCGATAAAAAAGAAACGATACGTGTGAACCTTTTGAAAGTAGTAGAGGGTCGTTCAAGTATATTATTACGTTATCAAGATTTTAATAATTTTCAAACCCTTTGTCAACGAAATTAAACAAAATTATTAACCTCACCCTCCTCCCCTGTTTACATAAGTGCGTGTACGTAAATAGTAATGTAATAGTTTTTATAAGAACAAACGGCTTAACTCGGAGGAGACGGAGACTCCGTCGCGACTTCAGAACCGACGGAAGCTCATGGGGAGGGACCACCTAATGGTCCGAAACTAGTCGGGCATTCCCGAAAACTACACGTGAGTTAAGCCGTTTATACTTATAAAAATGTATACAGACATTCACAAAGTTAAAATATGTAGTAGTTACTGGAGTAAGGAGCACTCCTTTTTTAGTACAGACGTTGTTAAAATGCTAATTTCTCTTAGGCCTGATTTCGTGCTGGTGAGGCAGAATGTCCGCGACGCAGGCTCCGACCACCGCGCGCTGCTTCTCGGCCTCAAGTTCGGCGGCGTGCCCGCAATCAACAGTCTTAACTCCATCTACCACTTCCAGGTAATGTAAATACACAAGCAACGTCACGTGCTGCATTTATAACAATTAATTTTTTTAAAATATTGGCTGTAATTCTTTTTAAATTACTGTTAGGCATAAGTCAATTTATTGATAACTTCCCAACTCATTGTCATTTTTTAATTTTAGGAATGGTACGAAATATACACATAAGATTGTTCTAATACCGCTAAATCCTTTAAAAATGTGTACAATAAAATATGTTTTATTAAAAATGAATAAAATAGAAATACCTATAATATTTCCGTAGCGAATCATGTCAACTAGAAATCCAGAGTGGATTTCTAGTTGACATGCTACGAATAAAGGTTATGAGGGTTCACGTTTGCTCACATAATCAAACTAAAGTGGCAATCGTCCGTCATAAATAAGTTAATATGATAGCAAGAAACCTACTTAGATAGGAATAGAGTTTCGTTCACTTTGTACTGAATTACGAGACTTCCCTCGGGAGGGTATGTGGGTAAAATGTCAACCCTAGTCAGGTCAAGTAGTAATGTGGGCCAAGTAGCCATGTGGCTGATACGTAACAAAAGAAACCTCGTATATTATGTAATATTTTTATGTACATACATTTAAGATGAAACGTTTAAGTAGATCAAATAAAAAAGTAAATGTTAAAATACCTAATAGGATTACCTATGAGTGATCTACCTTGAATGTTTTAAATTCTAATATGAAGGTACCTACTGGAAAAATTATATCGACCAAGAGGCGAGGTCGTAATATATGTTACAAAATAAGTTTTTTCTTCAGGATCGTCCATGGGTGTTTGGGCACCTTCTGCAGCTGCAACGGCGATTGGGGAGGGAGAACTTTCCTCTCATAGAGCAGACTTACTACCACAACCACACTGATATGGTAAGTTTTAGAATGATAATAACGCCTTACACTTATAGCCCCACACAAGGAGTCCCTATACTGTGGGTGCCATGGACACACACCAAGACAAGTAGGTACATAAGAACCAGACCGAGAACAGCAATTAATATCGTACACAGGACCCTCCAAATGGCGGATAGGCATTGAAAAATGATTGTATGATGTTTGAACCTCAGAAACATCACGTAAGTTAAGTGGTTACAATATGTAATCGTTATAGAATGAGCATTAAAAATTTTTGTTACAAATATTTACTGTTGGTGACCAACGAATATGAAAAATAAGCGAGAAGCCGCTGGATTTAAATTGCGTAGTTGCGGACGGTGCGCCGCTATCTAAGGGATGTCAATATCCAGCAATGGACGTCCAGTGGCTGATGGATGCATAGATGGCTAGATAAACTGATGAAACATTTGTAAGAATTTCTTAAACAGCTTAACATACCTGTTTGAAAACATTGTTTATCAGTAGTTGCGATTGAGGATGTAACAGGCGTTGATGGAAAAAAAACATTGTTTAATTTCTTAAGTATTTATTCTAAATTAAAAATATCACTATTTTTGTTAATTTACAAATTTAACTTAAATATAAATATAACTTAAAATAAATTATTACAAAATAACGTTAAAATTCTTTCGCCTGTTCAAGCGAAATAACAATTTAGGAGCATCTATGGAACAGTTTCCAAGAATAACAATAATAATAACGTAGATAAACGTCGCGTAAATTCGTCTTATAAAAATTACCTGACTATAAAAAGAGGTCGACTTTATTATTGATCGGTTTTCGTTCATAAATTACTCATTATGATTGCTGCTTAAGTGAAAATTGTGTTCATCTATATTTTACTATAAAACGTAACCAATGATATGGTGCTCATTATTTGACTCTTTGTTATTAATACCTAAACGTGAGCAATCCGCTAAGTCATGGTCAACTTTCTACCAACGTAACAAATAATTAAGATGACCCCTATCCTACTAAACATGTTAGAGCGAAGATTTGGCCAAACGTTCCTGATAGCCTTAACTCTTTATAAATAATTAGTAACAATTACAAAGGTAACAGCGGAATTTCATTGGAGACGTATCGAGATATACAAATCGTAGTTACAGTTATTGTTTACAACTTGAGTCGGCGTTTAATAAATCAAGTCATGGTGCCGTTGAAGTGTTGTTTTTGCAGGCATCTCGTCAGGGCTGGCGCTCTGAAATGTAAACCAACCCGTTGCAGTAATTCAAAACTAAAAAAGTAACTAGAAAGGAGCATCAAAGTTGTATGTTATTCTTATATACTATAGTTATGTGGTGGCTAATCTCAGGCAATTTCTTACTATTAACCTATAAACATTCATCGCTTTCTACTTAGGGACTATTGAAATAGGTACTTTATATTTGAAATATATTCTACTCGCTACATAAGTTTATAAAAGAAGCTATAAAAAATCGAAACCACAAATGAAAGGCTACGATATCGCTTGTAAAAGTTCTATAGATCATAAAAGGGTACAGAGCTATCTGATTTCATTCGCAAAATACAATTTAACGAAGTATCAAGTAACAATTGAGGGACGTAACCGCCCGCGGCTACCGATCCTTCTCTAATCTTCTTCGTCTATAACTCCGTAATATTCCGGAGAAGTGTGAAGGGATTTGCGATCTTTATTGGATTATTCTTCAATTAAGTCTGTACTAGTATCAATTTTCTGGGAATTAGATTTCAATGCTTTAATTTTATTATTGGTAATTATAAGTTTATTAGTAGTAATATTAAAATATTCATGAATTTTCATAATTATACATAGACCATCTTTCAGACACATTAGCAATAATAAATAATTAACGAACGTTACTGATTCATACCGTCAAAACATCTGTGTGCAAAATGTAAACTGCACAAGTCACAATCGAGTGAGTTTGTTTGATGTTCTGCGCAAACCTAGTCAGTCGTCCTACTTGTGTCATGTCATGCCAAATCACGGATCACATATCATACGAATTCCATTGGATTCGATAGTTTTAAAGTAGACTATAACTAGCTTTAGAATGTACCTATGTAATATTAAATAATCCTGCAATATAATACGTATATTGCAGTCTTCTAGAGTGCCGGATGTATCTACGACAGGATAAGGTTACGTATACGGGTACTATTAAAAGTTAGTTGTTGATGTTTATGGTCTGCTTTAACCATTTTACGTCTGTTGGACTGTATACTCGTTGTTTTTAATGCATAACAGTTTAATGTGTTTACCTTGTCCAACGGCATTTTCGCTCACGGTCGTGCAGACACACCCCGTGTCGTTCGTAGCAATCATCGTAGCTCGCGACGCACGCGTTTGGTGATTTCGAGTTTCGACGATTTATGTGCACCTGAAACATAAAAATACACATATTTTAGATATAAATTTAAACTCTTTTACTATACACATGAATATATTCATAAATAAATGTACACAATATTTATTACAACAATAAAATTACGACACATTAATTATATTTATTAACAAAAATTCAGAGAAATAAGTTACGGTAGGAAGTAATTTCAAAAAAAAATATTTCTTTATGAAACAAAAATATTTTTCTTTTAAAATATGAAAATGTATCGCATGCGGTAAATACGTGACCTTTATTATAAAATGTTTTTAATTATAAACCTTCAATACGTTGAATGTTTAAAATAATTGTTCCTTTAATTTATGGAAGAAGTAGGTTCATACTTGATTCATTTATAATCACAAACAAAGTTAATCTATTCATCAAATTTATTGGTGTAAGGATAGCTGAAGTTATGAAATGTAATACATTGGAGTATAACTCAGTGAATACTATATTTTCGTAACAACCGAGTTTATCTTAAAATGTGTATATACATTACTTATATTATATTTGCTCTTACGTGAGGAGAACACAGATTTAAATATAGCTAGTGCTGCAAAAATAAAGTAGTATGCAAAATAAACTCAGAAACCCACGTAAACAATGCCATCAATTGTAGGAATTATGGAGTTCCATGCGATTTGCTGGAACTGCTTTAGTGATGCAATAATTTGTGCTAAAACTCTCCGCACCTCGTAACGTACCTACAATGTACCTACTTTAAACAGTCGATAATGGCTGTTTTCGGAGAAAGATGCTACGCTTCGAATAGTAACATACATAAACATGTTTTCGCCTAAAACTTCTCTTTATTTGGTTGCGGATGTGCCTTGGTTTGAGTTTCGTGGTTTGAATTTAACTCTGCACGTGACTCTAAATAATAATAGCCATGAGTAAACAAGGACATAACCTTTGCGGCAATCTAAGTGAAGATTGATGGCAAGATCCATTTGTTTGATTTTGTTTACCTTGCATGTGCAACCCTGTTTATACAACAGTCTGAAACCTTTTCTTTGCCGTGGAGTGACGTCACGCCATTTGTTGATGTAGCCACAAAGATACACATGCGCTTGCAGGTGCACCACTCGGCCTGTAATTTTTTTAAAGTTAATCTTTTGTTGAAGTTCGAGAATTATTTTATTTCCTTATAGTATAAACGTAATTTTATGCAACAGTATTTTCAAAATAAATGTGCAAAAACTATTTTATTAAGTGCAACAATATACCAAGAAGCAAGAAGTTTTTTTAAAATTTTTCATGCTAATACAATATTTTAAGTACAATCCAGGCAAAATATTATAATAAAAATATTGGTATATATATGTTACCTGTTATAACGTACGTCTCTCTAGGCTGGAGATTCACTCCGCAAAGAGAATCTTGAGACGGCGTTAATATTCGACCTGATTTTAAAGCTAGTGCCGCTTTTGGGGTCGCCTGAAATTAAAATATGAATATAGAAAAAGGATGAGGAATGAAATAGTAAAAGTAAAATAATAACTAGTACAGTGTTAGTCTAAGGTAGAAAGATAGGAACTAGTAGAGCGTTTTTAAAGGTAGGTATTACTTTCATTACAAAAATAACAAAACGTATCTATTTATTTGTAATCACTTATTAGTGGGTTAGTAAACTGATACTGTTAGAAGTTATTAATGTTATTAGTTATAGTATATATACATATGTTAAGTTATAGATTAATTTACTCACTTTGAAAACGTTGCGAATTTTCACTTTATACGCGTCGTATAAATCATTTCCTCTGAATAATTTTTGTACCCTACCGACGATAACTGAAACAATTGAAAATATTTCTTAAATAATATTAAGGAAATAAAAACAAAGAAAGTAGATCCGGCAAAAAAGGTAGAGGTTTTATTTTAGTCACCTTTAAAAGTAAGTAATCTCATCGAGATACGCGTGTAAATAAAGTTGATGAGAAGTATCTCAATATGCAAGAGCATGGTGTTAAATATCCAATAGGCAACCCCAGACTAACTAAAACATACTTAAACGGAAATTTTCTAAATCATTGGCATACGTACCAAAGTCGCTATTGCAGTAATGACTCTGTGGGTGTGCAGGGAAGCAGCTGCAGGCGTCGGTGGCGCGCCAGCTCACAGCCACCAGCACCAATGTCAGCCACCTTGTCAGCATGCTCTCTCAATACTCTGCAAACAAATAAACTATTAGCTTATTTCTTCTGAATGTCAACACGAAGTTACATATGTGATTTCTGTAAAATTTATAGTTGTCACAGTAAATATATTACATTAAAACACATAAAAAATAGTAAAAACATTGCCGAAAAAGCTAAACTTTGCTTTGAGCTAAACAGACATCACTTAGTATTTCTAATAACATCTAAACTGTAATCACGTCGTCATTTTAATTTTTAAAAGCCCCGTCTACATATTTCCAGTGCTCAAGCATTTAAGTCTCAGAGCATGAACTAAGCTAATTCACTGCGGTCTGGCGGTTACATAATTATGCTAATTTTTTCATCCGTCATCCGTCGGAAGATGAAAAAAATGCAAGATGTTTTAAAAAAATATTTAAAGTTCTTTAAAAATATGATTTCTTTAGTAAACAAAATAATGGGTACGAGTTATTAACATTAAATAAATACTTACTTAAATTTCTACATTCAATAAGCTATTCCATTTGTAAAATTTCATTACATGAACAATTTAAAGAAAGGACGATAGTGCACCATGAAATACTGCACTATAAAATAATCTACAGCGACTACAGCATACCAAACGAGAGCAACCATTGACCCGAATCTATAAGTACCTGTACGAATGCATTTTAGCAAACGGAAATTAAAGCGCAAAGATTAGAATCGGATTGACTGCAACAGTACAATAACGGTAGCGGCTGTTACACAAAAATACGATACGTCAATCGGGATTGGATGGTCAGTTGTTTTGTTTGCCGTGAATGCTGCAACTTCAAATGCCTCAGATTACAATGCATGCAGCAAATCGTTGCACCATGCTATAATCAGTGAACCGAATCCCTACAACTAAGCACTGTTTTAAACATAAATTCTACCTTATAAATAATAAACCCAATTTGGGTGCTTAATTCGATAATGACTCTAATTTTGTATTGTCCATGTCGTTATTTCGATTCCGGTATTTTTTAAGACTGTTCTATATTTCATTTTTTCCGTGAGTTTTTACTTATTTGCTAGCGTAAAAATGTGATTTTAATGTAACTCCTAAGTTCTATATAGTTCTAACAAATCAAATCAAACTGAAAAATGCCAAATGAGTACTAAATAATCTTAAGAAATGTTCCCTTTTTCACGTTTAAGATCTCATGGATTATTTAAGAACATCTGATCTGTTCGTTGATCTACGACTTTGTTTGCGTGACTATAGAATACAAAAGAGAGACTGTCTTGACTCTGCCGAACCTTTTGATATCGAGGTCTAAAAAATTTAAATTATTTAAATGTACGTTCCTACATTCTTTCAAATCTTCCGCTTTGTTTATTGTCCATACGTCTGCCATCTATTATGTAAAAATATGAGATTAGGTCACTACGGTAGCTTTTACTTGTTTTTGACCCGAAACACAATCAGAGTACGAGTTTGAGACAGTACCTACTCGGTAAGTAGTAATACGCTTGACCTAAAAGAATTTAGGATAAATTATAAAACTGTATCTACTTTCTAATAAGGATAATATGACTTTTTCCAGTCTCAAAAATGTACGAGTATTCGTTTTTTTAGTTAATGGACCGAGTCCATGATTTTTTATGCCATGTAACTCTCGTACGCTTAAAGGCTCATGGCTATTAACCGCGTCTCATTGTAGTTAACAAAGAGATGAAAAAAAAATACCAGTACAAACGAGAAAATAGATGCCATGTCTTTGTAAGTGTTGACGTTCATCCGATTTGCTCGAATTATCTCACGCGCATCGGTTCCAATGACATTTAATCAAAAGCTTGAGCTCATACAAAACCCTGCGACTCTATTTTTTTCTTTACTACGACAATGGCTCAGAAGTCATACAAGTATGCACATGATTGCGTGTTGATAATCCCTTTATAAAATACTCATAATCCGTATATGCATATATATCCTTATATGGTAGGTATATATTTTAAACAACGCTCAGGACTAGTGACAGTAGCAACATAGGTATATCAAGCCCTCAAATATTAATTCTGTAGTAGGTACTTGAGTTAACTTGTTTATCTATGGGTTACAGTGTACAGTCTACATAATAGCGATCTTAATTATTATTTGCAGTGTAAGCACAACAATAGGTTGTGGGGAGAGATCAGTGCCCAGCATTGGGATATACAAAAAAAGGTTGCATAATTAATGCTTAATAACATACTCTAACAGTATTAATATGAAGTAAATGATAAACATGTATGTTTGAAAATAATTTAAATAATTCGTACTGCTTTTAAGAAATATAAATTTCTGTGCCACATCGGCATTTTTCTGCAATATTAGAAATTAGAAGGCCTAATTGTACAGACTTTCTTTTAGATAAATGTTTCTGTGGTTCTCGCGTTAATGTACTTATTCGTGAATGTAGTCATAGCGTAATAAACAAGCCATTATGACCGGAAAACGTGTAGGTGTATTGTTAGTGGTGTTTCTACGTAATGTAAAACTATCATTTAATATATTTAGATGACATTTATATTGAAATCATATTGGGTAGATTTGTCGATATTAAACATTTCTAAAGTACAATTGAAGGGGTACAGCTCTACCACTATAAATAGAGTAAAATAGAATTGTGAGGATATAAAAGACATATATAATTCAAACGGAATGTTGTATGGTGTAACTAGTGTAAGGCATCATCTGCCCATCGACAACAAAACATCGACAAACTTTTGGAAAGAGTGAATCATGTTGATGCTTAAGAATAGCAACATATTTCTTCGATATTAGATACTTTAGATAGTAATAGTATATAGTATCTAGTAGTATCTATAAACTACAAATGAATACGAATGAAATCAAACAAAAGTATTTAAAGCGTTTTCCATACAAGAACAGATATAATCGTAAATCTACATAGCGCAACGAAAACAATGCGGAAATTTATGAGTGCATTCTCATGATCGCGTCTGCGGTATCTTACGTCGCGTCGTCTTCCAACAATACCTCGTTTGTTAGGGTTCAACGATAAACCTAACCTATTGAAAAAAGGTTATTAATTTTGTCTGCATTTTGGTGATTAAAAAATATTAAAATGATGGTTTTTAAAAAACGGAATCAAACAGAATTATCAATACTACCCATACTCATGGCATGTGTGCATTATATTAATGTTGTAGGAAAATCGGTGTAGTCCGCTTGAGCAAAAAAGCTATAAAGCTAAATTATGTACGCGTATTTCTTCCACCATTCGAAAAAAGGTTATCAGCCTTTTATTAACTGCTTTAACGAACTTTGTTGAAATAATACACGCGTTTATTTTATGACTTGAACTTATTAGTAACAAAGGGCTCATGTTGTGTTCTATTGGTTATGAACAACGTTCATATAGCTTAATAATAGAACATTTTATTTCGTTTAAATTGAAAGCAACATTTTGAATTATGTATTCAGGGCCGTCCGATAATTTCCTTTTTTGTGTAAGTATTTTCTTGCAAAAATTGGATACATAGGTAACAATAAAACAATTGTTTATACTTGTAGTTACTTGTTTACGTAAACATAAACGTAGGCTCTCAAATCTTTCAATAGCGTCATGTGGTTGTTGAACGAAATCCATTATACTGTAACATTGTTTAACGTTCCAGATAAAGTGAATAACCACATCCTGAACAAACATTAACTCAGTGGTTTATTAAAGGGAGAATAACTAGTAAACCACGTTTCGGCACGTTTCATGTCCCAATCTAAAACCACAAAATGAGCTTTGAACCATCATTCGTTTTTTGTAACAATAAATGTTATAGTTTACTCTGACGTTCACGTGTTTTATGATCAGTTATCTTAATTCTATCTCTCCCTTTATCATCCCTTTATATAATACTGGTATCTCTACGGTATACATACGTTTTAGAGCCATTTCTAGAATTTGTGTCTGTGTAGAGGTTTTATAAAGTCTTACGTAAGAGAACGTGACATTTTTCAATATACAGTTAGACGTTAGGTTTGTCTATTCGAGATTCTTATAGAGGACGTGTTCCAATTACTTCGAAAAAAGATTATTCAACTGTGATATCGACGTCTACTGAACTGCTAATTATATTGATATCTTTGACAACATTAACATGGAAAGAAACTATTGATTCAATGTTTCTGTTTATGTACCAATAATACATAATATCTACAAAAAGAAATTCCAAAGTTCGACTTTGAACCACTTATCTTAACCCGAAAAACCTTACTATTTATTATCCGAACGTTAAAGCATTTTACGAGAGCTGATTACAAATATCGTATCTATAGGATAAGCACTTGAAACATTTCCTTAAAGAAAAGTCTCGTACATTTTGCTATGACACAATACTTTTGTTACTAAGGAGCGTGCTACCGTGTTCTTTCGTTTCAATTCAATGCTGTCTGGCAACTCCACTCGCTTTGTTACAGTACAAAGTAAGTAGGTACAACCTTTTCTAGTAGAACGTATAACGTTTCTGAAAAAACGTTGTTTCTTTCATAGGTTTCTTTTTATTAATTTCCGTTAATTTGACATCTGTCAACTTAATAAATATAATCTTTTAGTCTTAACAAGTAGTGTTATTATTATACTCTTTCTTGGTTTTAGTATTCACTGAATATAAAAGAAAAAGGAGATAGAGAAATAATATTGCGTTTAAACATCATAGATTCATACATTATTCTTATAGAGTTATTTCAATTTAGGTATCATCAGCTCACCGTCTTCTGAGATTAAATTAAGTACTTTTATGCCACAGTAAAAACCAGGCCAAGTTAAACTCGAGGTCATTTGGTAACAAAGTAGTTTATAATTAAAATTCAGTTATTTAAACAGCCACATACAAATAAATAACATACTTTTTTATCACTTAATACTTATATAAATGGTTGTGAATTCATGTATTCGGGGAAGATCAAGATCGATCAATCAATAATAATCTCTAATACTAATAAGCATTCGCTAACGATGGCGGACTTCGTCGTCGCCGTCGGAAAAACCGACATCACACATAAATCTACTAACCCATACTGTGCTAGATTCGTGACACTTCAATTATACAGCTAAACAAATCAATCAATCTCCACCGCGTAATCTATCCATCAACAAATTACACTGATGTATGAATTATAAACATATTGTATGAGACTCGGCAGAAGTAAATAACTTGTAAACTTTATAGTTAAGTGGCTTGTTACGAGTTATTATCACATTCAAGATAATTGTACCGAGTAATAACATTTATAAATTAAATGTATACTTTATAGAAAATATACCTATGTATTACAGAGATAAATATGTAAAAAAAATTATATGTCTAAAATTATAGTGTTAAGTATAAATTACTCAAAATTTAAAGAATATCGAGATGCTTATTGATAAAATTTTAAGATGTTAAGTTTACTAATTCGTTAATTTGTGATTTACAGCTAAATTTCGTGATAAGTGACTTAGGTTTGCCTGCTGTTGGCGGCAAAAGGTTGCTGACCGCTGTTAATATACGATAGGTATAGTAGGTGTCCAAGAGATTCGTTTGAGATTCCTGGGATTTCAATTTACTATCTATTGTACCTACTGTATAATCTTTTTTCCTACGAGGTAACGTATCTATTCAAACTTTATCTAAAAGGTATCCATCACATACAAAAAGCGTAGGTTTATCTTGAAATTACTTTTTTACAAGGACTTATTACATTCATGACTTTCAACTTTTCTCGTGTACCAACCTTAGTTTGTCTATTCGGACTGTGAGCTTATTATATATATGCCATTCTTTTTAAATAGTTTTGCTTTGTGACAATAAATTAATAAGCATTAGCTAAGATAGGGCAAAAGTTATCCAGTAGGTTATAACGAGCATTAATACTAGTTATATAATATAATATAATTATGGTATCCTTCCTTAAATCATTAATAATAGGTTTTTCGGGTTAATTTATGACGCTGAAATAAATATTATAGATTTTATTGTATATAATTTCTATAATCATAAACACTTGGCTTTTTGTGACTACTATCTGTTTTTAAGTTTTTGGTAGACTTAGAAAGAGCCATCAGAGCCATGCATGGGCGTGCGCTCCTTGAAGGCATAAATGCACTGCTTTACTTGCCATTCAGCCCATTCACATATATATTTAAA
>DWAV01000547.1:0-18665 GCA_018231305.1 Noctuana lactifera
CACAGCCCCACACTAGGATTCCCTGTGTCGTGGGTGCCATGGACACATACAAAGACAAATACACACACACCCAGACCAGGAACAGAAATCTAAATTCATTATTTAAATTTCTGCCCCGCCGGGGATCGAACCAGAGACCTTCGAACAATGGACTAGCGTGATAAACATTACACCACACTGGTCATAATTCACCAAAGAGTAATAGTAATATTTCATTTCATTTGAAATATTCACATAATTTTCAGATATAGTGGCACCTTACATCATTTTAACGTATGTGTGCAATATTTTAAACCTGTTCTACATTATATATAAATTTTAATCGCAAGCCACAGTTTGAACCACACCCTAGTGATAGTTCACTACCCATTTCCTCAATCCTCATTGGATATAAACTCACCACTCTTCCTAATAGTAGATTCCCGTTCTTTAACTTTGCTCTCCTTTATATTTCTAACAACTGTACACCGCAACTGTGTTGAAGCACTAAGCCTTATCGCCTCCCTGTATATTTGATGAGCGAGTTCTCTTGTTGGGCAGAGGATAAGCGCTCTAGGGCCGCCTTGAGGAGCCCCCAGGGAGTGAAGGAGCGGTAGGAGAAAGGCAGCTGTCTTTCCTGACCCTGTAGGTGCACAAGCGAAAATCTGACGACCCTGTAACAAAATTAAAAAAGGTTTATATAACAAAATGAAACTTACGAGTATTTTCCGAATTATTACCTATGCGGCGATTTACTTTTTTTTTTAAAAAAGGTAAAATTAATGTAAACTAATTTCGGGAGTTTATATTTTGAAACTTCAAAGAATAATCTTAGGTAGGACAAATCTTCTATTTGAGGTTGGATTTAGATGTCCATGGGTTGCAGTAACTCACCTCCAACATACAAGGCAAAGCTTGCCTCTGCACAGGAGTGGGTTCATCATACCCACAATCCTTCACGGTATCCACTAATGCTTGCGACACTTTGTACCTCGTGACAAGCTCCGAGAACTCTTTCAGAGCACTGGGAATGTGGCGGCCCACTGCTTTGATGCCATGCTCGTTGCGGAAGCGATTTTGCTGTAAATTATAATAACTAATGTTGGTGTGATATTACGAATATATATATTAGCATAGCTATTCAGAGAGAGAATGTTGCCAGCGTTTTGGATACCCATCCACAATCACTTGATATGAAGCTTCCGATCTGATTAAATGTAATACACCTATTTAAGTTTTTTATTTGATAGAATCTCTGGAAGTAAAAGTCGGATTTGAAAAATTCTTTTCGTGTCTGTTAGCTACATTCATGAGGAAGATTATAGTTTATCAAGCAATATGTTACAATTCTTAATGTGGGTGAAACTGCGGACTATAGCTAGGTGTAGAATAAAAATATTCACTGGATGACAACCATGAACAAAAGTCCCAACAAATGAAGTAATCAGCTTGTTTATTAAAATAACAATGTTATGATCAACAAACCTCTTCTGTTTCAAGTTTCTTTTGCAAGTCCTCAGGTTTTTGTTTGTCTTTCTTTTTTTTCTTTGTTCTAACCTTCACCCCTTCTATTATCTGTAGTTCATTGTCTGTCCCTGTCGCACCTTCAGATTCTGAATGGGATGGAGTTACATCGCTCCCATCATAAATTAGTTCTTTAATATCAGATTCATCTGTATTATTGGGTTCTTGTTTAATTTCTAATTCTTTTTTTACAGGTTTTGGGGTCTGTAAAACAAATAGGTTATAGGTATTCAGTAGTGTTACTTCAGATAATTGAACCAAGTAAACTTTTCCTTATAAGTCTTATAACATTAAAGAATTAGTAGTAACTTAGATCTTATCTCAGCCGGTATTTATCCCGTAGCTCGTGTTTTTCTTCATAATTACAAAATTACTTATTGATGGGCTAAGTAGAATATTATAAAACATAGTACCTATGTTACAGTTTAAAATATAGTGACTGCTAAGCTAATTGCTATGTAGCTTGTTGGCTTAAAGTTGGTAACTTGGTAATCCAAAGCTATGACAGTTTAGGAGGTAGGTTACAAATGCATACTTACATTATTTTTAACGCCTAAAACTTTATGTTTAAATTTCAATCCTTTAGTTAACTTTCTGAATATGTCATAAGCATCCATCGTTATTGTCACTTCTCTTATTTTTCATTGAAATAAAATTTTTAAACACGTGCCATTGTTTTTATAGAATAAGAACATCTTATAGAATGGTCACTAATGTCACTTTGACTCTGTCTGACATTAAGAACATTGACGTATTAATGTCAGTGTCACAAATTCCACTGACAGCTGGTTCTACCACCGTTCTTAAATCAATATATTGTATATTAAAAATCGACACTTCTGACAAACACATAATATAATTATTTTATTTGCTTATATTCATAATAAAAAAATATTATTAAAATATATATTCTCTTGATATAATTTATTGATGTTGAGATACGTTTGTGTTGATGATTTTGACTTTCATTACGCCCTGTCAACTGTGACGTCACACATTAACTCAATTCAAAGTATAAAAATATTATGTGCCCATAACGCATGTTTTTTTAATATACAGAATTGCATATTAACATACCTATGTTTACTTAAGTTAAGTAATTTATATGCATAAGAAGACATAGTTATATTAATAATAAGTTCTATAAAAAGGATGTAGGAAAATTGAATAAATAAAAACACAATATCATGGAATCACTGCGAGTTTATTAATTTTTATACTTTAATACATCCAACTGTTTATATTTCCCATGACAATTCAAAACGCAGATTTCGAGTGGAACCTAAAGGACCGCTTAAAACAACCCATTTGCAAGTAATTACTTAATAATTACTGCAAGTCAGATTCAAAGATACTTAGAGTACTAGTTTACCCGACTTTTGATATGTACTTACTACGCAACCCGAGATGATTCCTTAATCACATTTATCAACAACATCAAAACAAGTAAAGACACTTCCTTTACGTTATCATTAAAATCGTGAAACAAAAGTGAATGAATAAAATCAAACCTGAATAAATCTAATTTTTATTATGTTTATTATGTGCGCGTTGTGATTTCTGAACATATTGTGTTTCTGTCAGTTTCATGTCAAACGTTTGGCGGTAAAATAAAACTTTTGGATTTGGATGCACGGTGCAGGTGCACCTACTGCGTGCAATGCACCAAATAACTCTTTTTTTATTTATTTATTTAACTTAACTGTTGATTGAAATGATTTATTTATAAAAAAATTACTTTGGCAGCTATTTTATAAACGATATAATATTTTTTGTATAATATTTAAAAATATTATTTTTTGTGAGCACTAAGAGTAAGGTAAGTAAAAATTCACGATTTTAATGACAACGAACTACCCTCAACCCGTCATAGTTGACTTTCATACAATCTACAACAATAGTACTTTAAGTGTCTTGACTGAAGATGTTTAACTTACAACAATTTCAAGAGGAGCCCTAACTTTCTATAGGGCCGCTTACGCACGGTCCCTCCACATCTATATATTCCTTATCGATCGATACACAATACTATTAAACAATTTTTTACAATCCCATCCCTCGGTTCCGAACATTAAAAGTAGATATAACAAAACTCATTAACTAAATGTATTTAAAAACATATTTTTTCCTCTTTGACAACGATGGCAAACTATAACTTTCACATAATATTAACATAATATTAGTTAGGCATAAAACGGCCGTAAATGTCACATACGCTCGATTTTAAGATTTTTTTCTATAAAAATACAATAAATTAATAAAATGTGTATGTTTTCATAATGAATCGAGGGTACGTATCACTTAAGACAAGAAAATCTTAAAAAAGAAAAGGAAAAAAAAAAATATCGATACTAATAAAAACGCAGATCGTGCATACATTAAATTACGAAAAAAAGAAAAAAATCTAACCTAATCGTGTCAGCAAAAATATAGTGCAGTTAAAATTAGAATTGCCACTTAATTAACATTGACATATAAATTGTTTTCATAAAAAAATATTTCTGTGTATAAAATGTGTCACCCAAGCATAACAAGGAGCAGTGGTGCAATCCAGCTGAAGACGACCGGAGAGCGGTGACCTGCGTGACACCGTTTTCAAAAATGCAATAAAGTGACAATCAATAAGCAATCATCAGACCTTCGGTACACGCCTAAGACTAAGAAACATGACGCGCTCAAGTACAATCTTCGGCCGAATTGGACCGTTGCTTTCTGTAGATCTGTAGATAAAAAGTTACTTATAGCAATATATTGTATGTCATAAGTGGGTAAATTGTAAATACTTTTTATTAAAGTTACTGCAAAAAACTGGCTTCAACGAGTTTTGCTCGACCAGAGAAGCGGATGAACTACATAGTAGGTATATTATAATACTTCTTATATAAAAGACGTAAGTGCACTTTGAGTTATGGAACTATGATTTATGTTAACTAGTTTAAGGGATTAGCAGATTATTTCACTTGTGAACATTTAAAGGTAACAATCACATTAGAACGACTTACGAGTATGTATACAAAATATTATTTCATAGACAATCTGAATAGGTATAAAAGGAACGGGAATATTATTTACTTGAAAAATAGCGATCTGTAAAGGAAAACGAAGATAACAATAAAGTTTCTACTATTGTATTATTTTATATATTTTACACAAGTCTTTAGTATCTTAATATATTATTTGGTTTTATATTATTTTATAGTGATGAAATATTTATAGAAACGCGTTTTTATACCGTGTAGGTATCTAAATAAGATAGGATTGAGTGTAAATTTGTGACGAAGTTTAATAGAACTGAACATTTAACAACAACATTAAAACTGAGAAATACTGGTATAATGGGATAATCTGCTATACTTAAATTACAAGTTATGTTAAGTAGTTATATTTACTGAGGTATTGTGGCAGATGGGAACTATTGCTATAACTGTATTTATAATAATTACATTTAAGTGGAAGATACTGTAAATATTAAAGCTATTGACTTAAGAATATAACGACTTATTCTTAATGACTTATTTTATACACTCGACTTCAGATAGAAATATCAACGACTTTTCGAGCTACAAACAATTCAAGAAGGAACGTGTAAGTTATAAAAATACAAGTGTGTATATGTAAAATAGTGTATAATATATGCAACAAAAGATTTATATTCTATTAATATCGATTACGGGATAAACGCGAACAAAAATTTAAAGTCGGTGCGATTTTTATCTTCAGTATACTAGTTCAAATGTAGTCGATTTATTCTTAAAAAATGGCTTCGCTTCTCCGGTCGGGCAATTAAAAATTATTTTATATATTTAACTATTGTGAACTGAGGTAGTCTGGATTTTAGTTTTTGGCCATTACAAAAGATAACGGTCAAAAAGTAAAACGTAGACGATAAACTATTGCATTTTAAATATGGATATGGATAACAAAAATAATGTGTGTATGGGAAGAACTATATAACAACTGCATAACTTTCGTCTGACATTACCTATAATTACTGTATTTTATATATATAAATGATCACGTATAATTATATTGACTTCTCCTGTTGCTAGTCGATTGTGTACTAGCCTCGCGCAGATGTCAGTTTGAATATTCCGTCCGTTAGCTTACCCTACCCCGTATACATGTTACTTATCGAACATAATATTCATTCTGATGTGCAACGAGGACAGTGAAAACTCCACTTTGTTACATTATATTAAAAATTAAACGATTTAATGGAGGTAATACTTAACATTATTGGAGGTAATACTTACATTAAAAAGCAAGATTGATTTGTGAAAGTTTTGTGAACTTGTAAATCGTAAGTTAAATGTTTACGGAGCGATTTCTTTTGTACATATTAAAATATTTTACTTATCGAAGTTATTTCATCAGTGCTATACTCTTATTTCTGTGAAAAATATATTATTTGATTTGTTAAAAACTATGATGAATATTTCACTCACGTACAAATACCTACCATTTAATGTATTGGCAGCATAGTTTAATGTGGTTTGTGGACAAAATAATAAGCATAGAGGTATTATAGATAGAGCAGGGAAGCCTGGCTTCCAACTGTCTCTAGATTAAAAAGAGAGGGAAGATTGTGATACGATTTCTATCACACTTTTCTCGCGCATGAGCAATTAGCGAGAAAAGTTAGCATAACAGAACGATTCAGCAGTTAGTTTTGGTACCTAATTGAATTTGTTGTTGATAATTTGTTTATGAAATTACAAAAACGTGTGTAATTTGTAAAAAGCCGCCTATTTCTGGCGATTTTAGGCGCACGCGTTTGTAGAGAAAGACAGATAGGGTACCGCAATCTTTTATCTCTTTTTGAGGCTTGGACATTTCCACTTACAGGCAGCCGTATGTCTCTCTTTCTCTATTTATAATACCTCTATGATAATAAGTATACATAGTAGTTTGCAACAGTTAAACAATATAGAGTTCTGTAAAATGACAGTATGGAGACAATTCGGCCCAAAATAAATGCTTTTGTTGCGACCATCGACTTTTAAATTCTAAATAAACGTTAGAGTTTTAGTACAAAAAGTGAAATAAATGCAGTCCGATATTTACATTATACTCGTCAACTAAACATTGAGAGTTTTTATTGTTACCGAATTCGGACAAATACAGACACGTCATAAGTAATTCTCCAAGTACCCGCAACTTATGAAGCTTATTCGTAGCAGGCCGTGTGGCCCCATACTGTTATTTTCAGTGCATTTTCTTATAATATTTACTTATTGTAGGCTATTGTAATAGTTGTACTGTAACGAAGGCATCCCGTTGCTGATCATTTCGTGCATTACCTTATTTAGTAACACAGTCGGTTTATTTAAACGTATTTGTTTAGTAACTTAAAATAAATTATTTTGCGAAAAAGCGAAAAGAATATAAAACTCATTAATTAATTAATTAATCCAGACGATGCTGTAATTTATAATAAAAGATTTCTCACTTAAAAACTTAGTATTAAAAATGCAGTATTTTGGTATACATTGCAAAATATAAGATTAACTTATTGTTCCGCCGTAGCTTTTGTATAACTTTTTGGGTTACTAGTGATATTTATTTATTTTAATGTTTCTTTTGGAATTTTTAGCTGCGTTCCTATCCCCCCCCATTTTTGCCGACACTTATCCAAACTTAACGCGATAACCTATGCCTAACAACAATCACCAACGGCTGTCTCCGAATATTGATGTAGTTCGCAGCTGTCAGCTGAGATCAAATTTAGAATTACGACTTATAAAAACTTCCAAACAACGAACAAAATTGGTGGGAAAATGAATCCGAACCTTTACAACGAAGCGTCCAACAAGAAGCCTGCTAACAGCCGAGCCCGAAATAATTGCACAGCGAAAACAATAAAGGCAAACACTAGAAACGTTACGGAGAGACTAAGTCTAAGTTTCACTAATAATAAATCCATTAGTAGAATATATAAAAATCCTTTCCATTAATGATTTTATCTATTTACTATTTAGTTAATAATATCACGAGGCTTTATTCCAAAATGATGCCGCGCCCACGATACTTCAATATATGTATTAATAACTAACTTATAACATATTTACAATTCAAACTACCCGCTTGCTTTTTCACTTCTAAGCTCCCTAAAATGATACTGTGAAGATTTCCGAACCGATGATTTCACTCCAGTTCCTCCCATCGGAATCTAACAGGCGGCCAAGTATAACGTAGTAATAAAAATTAATATAAGAAAAACAAATTATCTGAGGTATTACGAGAAATGGAGGTACGCGTGTTATACAAGTTATATACCCGGGAGAACCGCGTCACACGACCTTCATATTATTATGAAATCATAATCCGAGCCCTTAGAAGGCCCATGTCGTCCAACTAATAACATCTAATTAAGTTAAGCTGAATAAAAGAAACTTAATTTAAAAATATATTCGGAATTATACCGAATAACGTTTTAAAAATTATCACAAAGTGCGAATATGCAACATACCGAAAAAGAAATCTAAGTAAATATAATACGATAAAACTTATATTAATATTCTTAATCAGAGTTATCTTATTTATCATTGGAAAAATAAATGCAAAAAAAGGCTTTCATTATTATTGAAAGCTTAAGTTGGCTAAATTGCATTGTTGTGGATGTCCGTTTGCGTTGTCATAGTGTTACCAGCTTATAAAAAGTATTTTTCACTTCGAGTGATTGATATGATGTTAGTCCGAAAAATTGTTTAAAAAATTTAACTTTACTGGATATGGCACGAACGTTTCTGTAATACGTCTCTTCTGTAAAATGTAAATAAATGTAACTTGGCAAAACGTTATCTCCATTTCGTTTTCTTTGGCTTTGCGAAATATCACGGTGTTACAATACTTTACTTCATGTGTAGCGCCAGCGTTACTTGTCTATAGATATTTTATCTGTGATATGTAGGGTTGTCACTTATTGTTGATTTCTAAAGTTTTGATATCAGAATGATTGTCGATGTACACCCTGAGTAGATATGTATCCCTTGAATTTGTATGCCAAACGCGGTACCCAAGTAATTTCCTATAATATACGTAGGTAAATAAAATATTTTTACAATCTGCAGCCATCTCATGGTCGATCCTAAGACTTTTTAATTTTGAGAATAATATAATAATAATCTAATAAATTTCAATAACGAGACGTCCGCTACGTTGGTCGACATTTAAATAAGAAACCACTATACACTCATAGAGAGAAATCCGAAAATGGATACAGATTAAATATAATTATTTTAATGAATACCTAATATCTACGAAGTTTTATACAGAAGAAATGATTACTTTTGTTTCATGATTTGAAATCATGCACACGTATACGATCGTCGAACAGATTGCTGCGTTTCGAAGACCCACGCACCGGAGCCCCGGGCGCCGCCCCGCCTCGCGCGGACCCTGTATGCGGGCGGCGGCCGCCCGCCCCGTCGCCCCATCTCCCCTCGTCCACTCTAGCACCTTCGCCAGCTCTCCACATACCCAGTTTCCCAGCTCCCTAACTCTCCTCCCCCTTCTTTCAGTTCGGAAAATCGCTCAAACTGACCCCAATAATGGCATGAAGACGAACGAAGGCACGGCTACTTATACATTGATCATAATCATTATTTTATTTATCAATATTATTATTATTATTGAAGCCAAAACGCACATAGAATAAATACGCTTATTCCCCGATTAGACGTTACCTTTTGTACTTTTAAAATCAGATTCTAAGAAGTCTTTAATTTTTACTCAACATCAACATTTTTTTTTTTAATTTTTAATTCTAATTTTTTGTAATTAATCCCTAAATAATCTGTATCTTTAAAAATTTAGATTTGGCGATCCGAAAAAAGTTTCTTTAAAAAATATTTTCTTCAATCTTTTAATTTTACTGTTAAAATTTGTACGTTCATTTTTGTACAGTTACCGATTCTAATTTGACACTAGACATTTGTCGAAAAGTGATTTTAAAAAATGTATTACTCTTTAGAATACAGTTGGCATAATTTGGCAGTACTAGAAATATGAATACTTTAGTATTGCTCTGAATTACATTGTCAATTTGAACACTGGTTTAACATTCCCTCGACGCGTGGAGGTTCCGGCGGTACAAGGCCGGCCGGAGTCCGATGTCCAAGCGTACACTAAACGACTACTCGCCGTGCGACAATACTGTTCACGTAATTTTAAAAACTAACGTCAATATTTTACTACCATTATAATACACAATTAACCATACATGCGGCGCAGTCCTGCATAGTTTTGGCATCGTCCTTATATTGCACATTATGCTAACCCTATCGCCCTATCGCGTCCGAGTCCGTCGGTCCCGCTTCGAAGCGCGTTCGAAGCGGACAGCGTTGCCACCGATTCAAGCCATAGTCTGCGGTCATTGCAGGCCCGGCGGCAGGTGCGGGCCGTGGTCGGGGGCGCCGCCCCCCAGGTCGAACAGGTGGTGCGGCGAGGGCGCCAGCGCGCTGTGCAGCGCCGACGTCTTGAGCAGCCGCTTGAGCATGCCGCTGGAGCCGCGGTGCTGCAGGCTCTTGTGCGTGGTGAGCGAGTTCTTGGTCCGGTACCTCCGGTGGCAGAACTCGCACACGTACAGCGTGTCGGACTGCTCGTGCTTGTCTTGGAAGTGTCGTTTCAAGGAATAGTAACAAGAGAATGTCCTGCGGCAGTACGGACACTCCTGAGGCTCGTTGATGCCGCCGGCGGTGGGCGGGGGCATGCGGAGGGGCGGAACGGCTGCAAATTAAAAACATACTGTATTGGTGGCGGGCGACCGGCGGCGGCGGCGCTGGTAGCTGGCGGCGTCAAGACACTAAGCGACAGGTATACAAGTTTAGATGCAATCTTTATAGGTTACGAGTATCTATCAGCCTTTATAATACTTAGAATGTATGAGGTTAATAATAATATTAGGTAAGTATAATACTAATAATATGCACTGTACACATTGACTAACTACACAGTAATCACGGATTCTCATATATTCAAAATTTTAGGAAATTCTTTCAACCACAATGACACAGAAACACGTGATAACAAAAATGATAGAAGCATGCTCCAAGCAACACAACAACGTCAAAACTGCGAAACCCGATGGGAGGGGGCCTTCTGCTTAGGGTTTAAATAGAAAATTAAAAGAAAACAATCAAATCATAATTTAGAAAAAAAAATAATAATAAAATAACCGAAACAAAACTAAAAGGGGACCCTCAATATTCCTAACTGGTCTAACGTGTGAGAAAACATCATCGACGATGTCAGCGTCGTGTAAGTGGCCTACTTGTCTATAAACAGTTTCTAACCTGGGTGAGCGCAGTTGCGAGCGGCGGGCGAGCGAGCGCCGACCACACGGTTCTCTTTGCAAGCTGAGCTCTGCCGCGCGCCGCGCCAACTCCGCCCGAGTAGTCACTAAAAAAACCGGATTTGGTCCGTCTCCCCTGGCCTGGACTTGTGGTAGGTGTATATATGCGTCATCAGGGAGTTCCGCGAGCAGTACACCCGCTCGCAAACCGTGCATCTGTACTCCTCTTGCCTCTCGGCGTGCTTGTCGGCGATATGCCGTTTCAACGATGCCTTCGAGCACAATACTTTCGGGCATTGAATGCAGGAGAATAACTTTTTACCTGCAAACAAATTGAAAACAAAACAAATGTGGGGGTGGGCCCCGTACGCGATAAAACAAAATAATACGATGTCACCTAGCTGATAACTTTTCTAAGTTGCATAGTACGTACGAGTAAGTCTCTTTCAAATGATAACTTGATAAAGGAAATGAAAAAAAAAAGTGATTGAAAATATTAATAAAAAATAAATAGTAAAATTAAAGAAAATAAATATAAATGATGGCGAAGCTATGGTGGCCGATGAGGTGTTAGAACGGGCATGCGAGTTGCGGGAGAAGATGCTAGCCGGGAACACAATATGACAAGCGTAGTACGGGAATGCACAACTGACACCTACAAGCTGCGGAGCGCGGAGCGGCCGGTGCGGGGACAGCGCTGTCGGGACACCAATAAAACTAGCAACTTTTGTATATTTGTTTTTATTAAAAACGCCATTATCATCAATATTAGGATTTATGAAGTTCAGTTTAACGATTACAATTACACTTTATGAGTAGTTACGTCAAGTTTCTCTAGTTTAAAGTAAGGAAGGAAAAGAACTATTTATACATATTATATGTGATGCAAATCAGTTTATCTACGGTTATATGGAGACGTGCAGCCCATTTAGCAATAATCTACGTCGACATGTAAGTATTAGTACGTAGGAAGTATTATGAGCCAATCGTGTAAATAATCTCTTGTTACTAAGAGAGTTTTAATGGAAGACAAAACCATAAAAATAACATTTTTGGCACATTTGTTTTTGCCACATTTTAAACATCTAATGGACTGCATTACACGAGTGCCAATTATCAACAAAAACATCTAGATTCAAGGATAGAACAATAATTTAAGAAGAAAAAAAATAAAATTTCAATACAACAACCAATAAATTAATTTAGATTCCTTATAAAATAAGTAAAAATGCCAACAAGAAGTATATGAACATTAAGAACACATCGAATAAAGTCATCACCACTGCACGTGCGGTACACAATACACAAATACCTTACACGGTAGAAGGATACAAACTTAAACAGGTCACAGATACAGTCTTAAACTTGCTAAGATCCTAACTAATGCAGTTTGACAGGGATGTGTCCTGCTCCTTAGAACACGGTGTAGTCATCGCCCATTAAACCCACAGGGACCCTACGGATTCGCTTTGAGATCCCTTAACTTAGCATCTACCAAACTATAATTCCAAATGAAGATCCTCGAATCACGAAACAATTTAATTTTTTTTAATACCGAAACGACACACGCTTCTGACTTGTCAATTTTTGTATAAAATTATCAATAATTTAGTAAATAATTGTACAATTTTAATCTAGAAAATACGCCTAATAGTGTACAATTGAAACGCGTACTTAGTCTAATCAGTCTATAGCGCTTATTAGATTTTGGCAAAAAAATTTCGAACCAGGATTTTTTATTAAATAAAATTCACAAGATCTTTCTCCTAGAGCTACGATCCACCAAATTATTACCGAACTGCCACAACTCAGCAGCACATCCCTGTAATAGTAAATTAAACATATACATGCTATTACCGCTATGAATTCAGATAAATCTTACGTCTAAATAGTCAACTAACTTAATTCCCAAACCCAAATTAACAATAAACACTATAACTAGATTACTAGACAAAAACAACAAAGCTACGTCTCACGTTGAAATCTTGCAATTTGTTGCAAATAAAAACTTAACATTTTTTTCCTCTCACCCGGAATGTAGCGAAATGTTTGAAAATTTTGAATCTTTCTCCGATTTCCTAAACACTTTTTTCACCTTCTAGCATCACCTTCGAACATCACCAATTTAGCACCAAATCTCTAGTCTTCCAATTAGTTCCAAATTATCGTAATAAAGCTTATAATAAGTAAACAAATAGTAATAATGGCTAAGCGTTATGCATCTAGTAATAACAACATAATCTTATAACGAATAGCATTAAATTTACTTTAGGAAGCCTCTCATACTTGTAATTTAAAGTATAATATAGCGTCGATTACCTTCTAGGTAATAGGAAGTGTTCCAAACACTAACATTTTAGAAGTTACGCAAAATATGTCTTTTCCCGAATAAAAAACAATTATGTAAAGCAGGCACTAAACATTACTTAGTGTGTATATATCGTTACAATAAATTATGTGTTTACATTTACACTTAGATAAGAATTTCTTACGTCTACGAAAAAGTAATATAACAATATTGAATATGACGACAAGCTTTGTCGACTGGAAAATAGTGATGTATCATTCAACTAGAATTGTCATAGATTAAAGATGCGAGTAAACGAATCCGAAAAGTCTAGATTCAGAGCGACACAGGGATTAGAAATTATTTAGAATTACTGTACTGTTACACGTCTACACTACGAGGGAAGTCACTATTTTTCCACATATACATAGATAAGTAAACATTATTATTACACACATATAGGCAAAAGATGTACCGTAACACATGAATACACAATGTGAAGTTGATATTACGAGTACAGGGCAGTAGTAGTGTAAAGCAAGGAGGGGTAGAGAATAAGATACTGAATCTAGACTAGGCATAAAATATTTTTACCGATTTCTGCCTACATGAAAATAAATCTATCATAGTTGTTACGACTACGTATGGCAAGCAAAGAGTTGCATTTGAAGTAGTTGCGATTAAAATATTCACTGTTCAAATTTAGGAACATTTAACACTGAGAATTATTAAGATTTAATAGTACATTACCTATTAAGTATTTTATTAATAATATTAATTATGTGTTTGATTACAATGTATGTGTGTAGTAAAAAAAACCGCAACAAAATTGTAAGTGATTCAAATGAACAAAGTAAAATAAAGAAACACACCGTGTCGGAACTATAATGAAAATTCGACGAAAAATATTATACTTATTAGTAATAAAAACATAGAAACGAACACAAGACAGTGATAAAACTTACACTTGATAGTAACTTATAATCTGATTAAACTAAAATAATAATAAAAATAATTAAATAGCCATCTTGATTCGCTTAAAATGGCACCTTGCGATTCACTAACAAATGCATTTTGTGCATCGATAACTTTAAATTAACCTGTTATAATAACGGAAATAAAAAATAAAAAATAAAAGATACGAAACGAAACGATACGAAAAGTCGACTAGATAAAATAAAAGTGTCGACGTGAAAAAAAAGCAAGAACTCTATGGTAGGTATTGGTATAGTATTGTATTGTTATGGTTATATTGTACGTTATGTCGATTATATTGTGGTGAAGTATGTGGGGTTGTCTGAAGTCGTGGTCGGTAGTTTCCTGGTATCTGTGGTGTGGTGACAGTGCGTCTGCGGGTATCTTTGTAACTGAAATCCGTTTGTCTGTTGCGATTGGTGCTATTTTTCCTCTGAACGTTTCAGTCTTACAGTGAATGAACAAAAACACCTAAGTAAAATAATAAATTTGAAAAGCCTCATAAGCCAATTATATATCATATAAATTTTATTTATTTTTAAATAGATTTTTAGTAATCTCGTATAAATATCTAAGTGTGAGATCATGAAGGTAAAAATAGAGAATAAATAAAATTGCAAAACGCCGAAAATGAACACAACATTGAAATCAATATGCCTCTTTTGTTACTTACAACGAACACTGTTCCTTTTTTTTATAAATTTAAGCCTAATATATAAATTTACAGCACCAAGATTTTTCTCTTTTCTCAAAATATTAATTTCTCTTCGCCTTATTGTCACACATTTAACATAGTGTAAAAATTCAGGAATCGTCATTTACCGCAGTATTGCACTAACGGGCGTGTCGGTGGCTCGAATAGCACATTGGACCGAGTCGCCCTCCTTTCATCCACTGGAATGTCGAGTTGCCGCGGCGCGTTACAAGCGTTACAACCTCATCGAAACGATCACCCTCCGCGCCCACACTCGCTCTACAAGTTAAAAGTCTTAAAAGTGTCAAAAAAATAATGTAAATAAGTCTCACAAAATAACTATGAAATCTCTGTTCAGAGACCAAAATATAAATCATCTACTATACGATAGGGTAAAACATAGAGAAACAACAGGTGAAGCAAGTTAGAGGTTACTTAAACATTGAACTGATCTTTGAACTTGTAGAAGTCGACGTTGTGGTGCGGCAGCGCCAGCTTGGCGTCCGCGCCCGTGCTGAGGTTCTGCGGCTGCGCCTGCGGCGGGTGCGGCGCGTGCGGCTGGTGCGGCGCGTGCGGCTGGTGCGGCGCGTGCGGCGCGTGCGGCTGGTGCGGCAGGCCGCGCTGGCGCCGGTGGTAGATGCTCTTGTGGTTGTTGAGCGAGTTGAGCGTGCGGAACACCTTGTGGCAGAGGCTGCAGCGCGCCGAGTGCAGCGGCTGCAGGTGCTGCTGCTCCGTGTGCCGCTTGAGCGTGAGCCGCGTGGACAGCAGCTTGCCGCACACCTCGCATCGGTGACCCGCCCCCAAGGGGCCCACTGCGCCACACATAACAACCAACATTAGCGCATTAGTCAACGGGGACACCCCTAACCCCCAGGGAGAAGGGCATACCGACACCACAGCGACCGCTCGCATCCAACAGGTCCCATTTTGAAGGAACCAATTGGCACAATTCAGTGCCGCTAAGTTAAACACGGGTGGTAATTTTGAACCTGGGTTGTAGAGGCAATTTAACGTGATTCAATTTAAAAATGAAATTTGACTAATGCGCTTCTTTGGAAAGAGAACGTTGGTGGTTATGCGTGTACCGATCATACATGTTCCAATTGGTTCCAGAAAGGCGAGATCTGAGCAAGCGCGGCGCGTCGGCACTGGGGGCACGGGGGGCTCTTGGCCAGCGTGGTGCGTGCGGACGGCCCGCGCTTACCAAGCGTACAGTTTAGTAACAATACAGTATACATTATACATTATACATACGAGTACATAATAGTATAGAGTCTGGCGATGCGCATGCAGAGTACACGTAAAACTATGCTATGTACAAATGTTAGGAACATATCGCGTTACAATTTTTAAACTTAACAAAGGTCTACGGGCAAGACTATGGCGTTTTAGGTGGTTAGGATGGCAGCTTGGACTCTTCGAATGGCAACGTTTATGGCAAGTGGGTCGTCGGGCGTCAGTTGACGGGGTAGAAGGGGCCCTGGCCGGCGGAGGGCGGAGGCTGCTTGCGGTGGTAGATGGACTTGTGGTTTCTGAGGCTATTCAGGCTGGAGTATACCCGGCGGCAAATGTTACAGACCGGCTCCCTGGAGGGCCGCATGTGAACGTTTTGGATATGCCGTTTGAGGCGGGTCAGGGACGACAAGCTCTTGTTACACGGCTCGCATCGGTAATCTTCCTGGGGGGTGCGGGCGCCACCTGGTCACAACACAAGCAGTTAGCCCCGTCGAAGCTTCCGAACGCACTTTTAATGCACTCACTATCGTAGCCTCTCTGTACTTCCAAGCACCGCCACCCCCCTGTACTGTTTGATGATAGCCATCCGACGCGCCGGATTAAGCGGTATTAGTAACTGTTCCTATTCGACCTACGGCTTAGTTAAGCTCAGCGATGGGTGATGGGTGTACGGCCGTTTCATAACAATCTCGGGACGCGGTCGGCGAGTGCATTCTCAAATTTCTCGAACAAAAGTGTTAGTACTCTTCAATGAAATCGCTCTTTTTTCAAATAAACTGACACCACGTAACCATGACTAAAATTCCATTGTCCGATCGTGTACGTCCCCGGCGCTCTCGAGACAATATTAAGGGTAATGCGATACTGTTTTTAGAAACATTAACGATTCATGGGACCCGACGTTTCGGCAAAAGTAAATAACACACGGATTGGAATTTGTTCTAAATTGAAATCGTTTCGCGGAAACTGTTTTCGATTACGGGTTTTAAAATTTTGACAATCTTGTTGTTCGTTTGTTTATAGTTAACAGCCAATTAAACTGCGCAATGTATTAATGCATGACATGGATTGTAATTTTGTGATTTGGAGAAAATCAAAATAAAGAAAGAATAGAAATAAAAATGAAAATAAAGTTGCGAAGGTAAGAAAATAAACTTAGAGAGGAGACACGGGACGAGGGAGTTTCCTAGCGTATTTTTCAAGGCACATCTAGAAACAAGCTAGCATATTGCAATATTTTCGTCGTTTAGAGTACATCAAACTATAGTTACAATACAGTAAACATGCACGCCACGTTGCGTTTTGGTTCAATGATCAATGATCAATCATAGTCTCATTTTAACAGAGCGGTCTAACATCTGACTATGAAAACAGATTGTACCCCCGCGCGTACATCGAACCAGAACACAAAAAGCTAACATTAATATATTTAATACAGAACACAGAGCACAAATGAAGACATATATATATAGAGGTTAGGAGGAGATATCATAATTAGAATACATATATAATATGTCACGTGATAATTGCCTCATACATTTTGTAAAAATATAAAACCTAATAATGATATATAAACCTAATAATGACAGAGCAGAGAGGAAGCGGTGATGGTGGCATACGACAGACAGTGCATTAAAAATATCGTTTGTTTCAATATTATGTAGGTAATGCATAAAATAAACTTGTTGCGAAACAAGCCGGAACTAACCTTGAGAGGTGCTCGCCAAGCCATCGGGTGCCATCGGACTGGGCAGACCTGGAAACAGCACAATGGCTCTTAAGCGTTCAACGCACCAAACTATCGCGCATTCAGACAAACTTTCGGAAATTTAACTCTTGTGCTGCATTAAAAAAATCCCGATAAATACTAAAAATTTCGAGAAAACAGCCATTTATACTCCGAATAATATGTTTATAACTAAACTTAAACAGTCGTTGCACAGTCTCCATTGCGTTGCGCAGTCCTAAGGTATAGCATAACAAACCAAAACAAAACACACCGATAAAACAAGTGAATAGTTACCGGCCAAAGCGGAGGGATCGGTGAGTGCCGCCATGCTGAAGTTGTAGTGCGTGTTGGAGGGCGCGAACAGCTTGGCCTCGGCCGGCTGGATGAACGGCGACGGCGGCAGCTGCGGCGGCGGCGTGCGGTCGTCCGCCTCCGCCGAGCTGCCGCGGGACGGCGGCCCTCCCTGCGACAACACACGTTATCCATTATACTTTTGTTTTGCTATTTCAATTCTGGTTCGTTTATTTACTCTCATAATTAGGTCTAAATGTACGGCGTTATTACAATAATGTGGCTGTTAATTATTTTGCTTTGTGACAGGTGAGCGTAATTCAGCACGTGTGCGAGAATTTGTATATTATTAACTCCTATTTAAGTTATCTTTGTTCTTTCCCGTTGAATCCCTCTTCGACATCCCCTAGGGATCCATGAATCTTTGTATAAAATAATAAAATATATAAACTGTGGAATAATAAAATTCATCGTATAGGTACTGAACATAGAAACACTATTAAGGTATGTAATCATACCAGTAGATGTATTGTGAACTTTGCCAATCAGTTATTAGAAACTATAATCCATTCAGGAAACTCGTGTGTCTAATTAATCAATGAATATGTCACGTGTCACTATCTCATTGGTCAATTTAGGTGTCACGTGACTGTTGGCC
>DWAV01000548.1:0-18649 GCA_018231305.1 Noctuana lactifera
TATTATTGTGACACTGAAAAATATAAATAAAAACGACACATTCTTTTTATGACAGATTTGTAATTTTATCTGAATACGTTCTGAAATCTGAATATAATAAAATCTAGGTAAATTGCTTCCTGATTATTTTCCTTTCCTCCTGTTACCATATTCCATCATTATGTACCAAAACATATGATAACCACTACAGCACATGTGTCGTCTCCCTTAATAGTTTAATAGCGTTCTTTTAACTCTTTGATGAACGTTAACTAATAATTTATGCGTACCGGTAAATCCACAATATCTTACCACATAGTTGGCAATTGTACTAACGATCGGCTTCAATATGATCATCGTGTAATGCTATTGCCAAAGTCCGTTGGCAATAACTGGAATCCTGCCGGATATGGGAGAGAATGAAGCCTAGATTTCAATTTGAAGTTTGAATTAAATTGACCGAATTTTTTTTCTAAAGTCAATACGTTATCTTGAAAATAAATAATTGATTGTTTCATTAAACGTTTATTCCGCGCTTTAACGAAGTAAATAATATTTGGTAAGTCAGCGTCGCTACACTACCTGTTCGGTTTGTGGTAGCATTGTCGCTGTGGTGTGGTCAGTGCAGTCTATAATTGATTTGGATGTCAAAATAGAACATAATATGAGTGGGACAGAGTAAAGTAAAATAGAACATGATACCTACATAATTCGTTTTACTGTGCAGCATAGTTTATGTTTATGAGTAGTTCGATTTGGGGTGAGCCATACAGACCACCTAACTTAAATTTCTTACCTAACTTAAAATTTAAAATGTATAGTTCGTGTGAGTCAAATTCCGAATTTATATACAAATTTGCCCACATTGTTTGTTATCGTTGTGTTGCGGTTGTTGTGAAAGAACCAGTAATTAATAAAAACCTTCGGTTTTACGAGTATTTACCTCCACGTTAGGTGTGTCCAGCTTACGGCGCAATGGAAACACTTTTAATTTGTCAAAAACAACACAACTTTACAATATTGCATAGTGCACTTAAAACTTTACCACGTTGCAGGCCCGTTTTCTAAGTTAAGTTAACGTTTGATGACGGCGAAACGGTTATCGTATCATAAAAGATACTTTACGCTGCGATGTAGCATCTCTCTCTATTCCGTGTGTAGCATAGACGTCGTATTTACTTCCCATGTGAGTTCATGGAGGTAATTTTGAATGTTTAAGATAGTTTTTAAAGGCATTTGGAAAAATGTAAGACGGTGGATGCTTTAGTTCAACTTCTTCACTAATTTAAAAAGTATTTGGCAATGTAACCCTTAGTTTATTGCCGGCGACCATCTTAGTCTTCTTGAGTTGCAACGCCTCAACGTATGCTCTCAGATAGGACGATCCTCCTATTTAAGTTTGGACGTGGATGTCCATGGGTTGAAGTGACTACTGAACATCAGGTGGTCTGCAGGCACGTTTGCTGCTCATAAACGATAAAAAAGGTACTTTCTCTCTCTCACTCCTCTTATTATTGACTCTTCTCTTATATCTTGCCTCAATGTATTCCTAAACCTGGCTAGGGAGCAAAATAGAGACATGTAGGTACCACTTTAAGTGTAAAACAATAAAAACCAAAACACTGGTTACACGTGGCATTGATGTATAGCGATAATTTGTTGAAGTTAAGGGCACTACCTACTGTTTACTTCGTTGATTTGTAAGTTGATTCTACGTAGAGCCATGAAGATTAAGTTGTCGTGGAAAAAAACCTTGAATTGTAACGATATTAACATTGTTTTTTTTTGTTTTGTTTAAATAGTAATTTGAAATAAAATATAGATTATTTTTGTATTTATTTTGCTATGGTATATTGTTAATAAATTTTTTCAAAACTACAACGTACCTATTTATAAAATTAAATATCTACGCTGTATTTCATTTTTATAATGTGTAGCATAAGTATATTTTAAAATTGTTAGACAAAATTACAATAAAAGTAACATTTTTACAGAATGTTTTTAAACCATTACAGTTTATTACGTATTTAGGCAAAATGAATACTTTTTTTTAAGTACGGTTGATACATAGAACTTAGATACCTAGTTTTATCACAATAGAATAAGTATAAGATAAGTTGAATTTATCGTTCATTAATTTTGTTCGCGTGTTCAAATTAAGTAGTGTAATAATTTGCAGCATTACTCTCAGCTCGCTCGCTCGCTCTTCAGATGGATTAATCTGCAATAATATGCAAGTTATGTTACAAGTATTATTTTATCTAAGACCTAAAATAAATAATGGTGTAAATCTGATAAAGATTCATGCGATTTCATTTTACAAATGTGTACCTATGAGGCAAATTAAAGGGTATTTTGAAAATATTAAATTATCCGGTCAAAAAAGACAATTTAACACGCAAAAAAAAACGTAAACTTAGATTTGAAAATAAGGTCAATATTTATAACCTCCCGAACTTTCTACGATAAAAAATTCCATAAATCTTTTATCAGGAAGTAATCTTTTGTAAATGAATTGCCCTTCCGTTCCTGTTATATCATCGATACTAAAATCAAACACCGAACTAGCATAGAGAACGGTAGGCGTGTAATAAAGTTTTCAGAGGATCTAAGATCGCACTTAGATTAGAGGACATGTTTTACGGCCTACCGAACAGAATAAAATAATAATATAGCGCCGGAGAATATCCCGTCTTGTGTGTACATGCGCTCGCGCACTACAAATTACAATCAACACGACCGACATGTTCGCACGTGGCGTCCCCACTATCAATTTACAACAACTGTACCTATATACTTCACTACGTTTATTTTATGCTCAAGTAATTTCTCTATTAGGACGCCTACTCCACTCTTGTATATTCATTTATCTCCCATAAAAGGGACGGGAATCTTATAATTCTTTTAGAACTTGTTCGTACTGCGGATAGGAGACTGATAAAATACTTTGCGAACTATTCTTATCATAAAGCATAGACATTTTATCGATTATGTGTATGGTGTTTTGAGACATGGTCATTTGCGAAGCAAAGGTTTAATCGTTAATAATATAGGTAATGTTAATGGTAAATAATATTCAACTGGAAAATAGAGAAACACATACAATAGAAAAGAGCTTGTAGAATAAAATAAAAAAATAATCCATTTTTAATTATTTATTTATTTTTATAACTTAAGTAGGTACTTATTATTAAAAATAAAAAATGGCATTGCACGCTTACTGGTAGAACTCTGTCTGTATTCAATACCTCTAATTTAATTATGTGACTGGTCACACTCGGCAATGGATGGACTGTAAATAACTATATAACGATGAACTTTATTCAAATACAATTTAGAAAAAATGAAAGATTAAATACCTATCCCACAAATGTTATAAAACTATTCAAAGAATTTAACCCTCTTGTCTACAATAAATACGATACACTTCGATCCATTTGTGACAATTTTGTCGCGACGCCACGTCGATATCTGTAAAGTGATAGCGCGGACTAAATGCCATTAGAGAAAACATTACGAAACGAATACAATGCATGAATCAGAGGTGTTTATTCGAACACAGCCTGGCCGTGTCCAAACATCAGTCAGACGGCAATGCTAGTAATAGTTTTCCAGCCCTGATTTACAATCAGGATAGGCCTGTCGATCCGAACGCCTACGCACAACTGCTATTATAGTTAGCAGACTACACGCATTATTTATGGTAAGAAGCTTTCTATGGATTATGGAGATGCAGTGTCAACAATGGATATGTATCTGTAGACTAGTTTTTAATCGGAATTCTCTAAGTACCTGCTTATAAAACGAATTTGATGTTAGGTTTTTTTATGTACCTATTTAAAACTAGACGAATGTTAAGATGAGTTGCGTCGCTGTCACTTGACCCATTCGCAAAATAAGCTGAAGATTATATGAGTCAACGTTAGTTTGCGCTTCGGGTATGATAAGTTCGGCATTGGTAATGTAAATCCGGCTTACACTACAATGACGCCGTCATCAGTGCAAACGCAGCGTATCTACCATAAATAGACAGTTTACAATCTTGCGACGCCAACGTGGTCCGTCTGCATACGAGCTATATATTTACAAACAGATGGCTAAACCTTTGATTACTTTAGAATTACGACTGCCGTGCCGTACTTGATTATAATTGTGCGGACAGCGCGCATCTGATTCGCGTGACCAATCCGCGCAGTAATGACGTGCCTACCGCGCGCTTGGGTCCGATCGGCGAACGCACTCACTTTCGCACTTAATCGAGAAATATGGCGCGTGCTTTTATGCCTTTATTTATTACACTGCCTCACGGCCGGGGATTAAGACCGCAATTCATATCGCCCTCATTAGCGCTAAACTGATTAAGAGCTGATTTTTAAGCCGATCTATTATTGTGAGAGGAGCGAAATATAGCATCCCTGAAGACGCGATCTGCGTTTGAGGTGATTGAACTCGAGTCGTTGTCGATATTTTTTGTTGAGCAAGTCTATGCTATTAGGAGTATAATACAATTATGGAGTCAATGTGAGTCAAAGGTAAGATTATTATTATGAACCTTTAATTTTCAGTGTAGGTATATTTTCTTTAGTAGGTAAGCTAATATCATGTAAGCGGCTTCTACAAATTTGTACGTCCGAAAGTCGAGTCGGACGATGGAAGCGCCCGTGCCGGTCACACGCGATCAAAAAACTTCGCGTGCTTAGCAATGACGCTTCATTAAATTAATTACCCCATGTTAGTTTTAGATTACACAACGACACCCCCTTACAACAATACAGGTATATTTAACAGATAAGAGAGACGAGATTTATTGCGTGCATTTCTTTTGTCAGCTTTGAAATTGTACTCGCATAAGTTAACCGAGATTAAAGTAATCGAACTTATAAATTTTGTCGCCTCACCTTTATAAGGCGAACGGCGGTGTGTCGACGCGAACTTTGTTCAAATTAATGGGCCACATTATCAGATCGAGCCTCGTACATGGCGTTTATGCGGAGATAATTTTGTGTGCGGAATTTTTTAATTCTTTCACGCTTGTTCTTTCGCCTCGTGATGTAAGCTCGCGCCTCGAGAGCGTAGGCGCTAATATAATGTTTGTCAAGGCGTGCTTTTTAATCTGAATCAATCCTTTTTTACTAATTGGCAATTTTTTAACGCATTCAGCTTGCACAAAGTCGAACTTCGTTTCAATGTAAAGAAATAGGCGGCACTAAAACAATGAAGCGCGGTAAACTATGCTTTAAAAGCAAATTGCTTTAACGGCCAGCAAGGCCCTATAATTCGAACTACGACATTCCGTGTTTAAGACGCGCCCGCGTTGAGGCACTAATTAAAAAGCTAAACAACCTTCAATAACTATGAAATTCCTTGTACGAGCGGTAGATAAACCGATTTCGAGGCACTTTTAAAGTGAGCGTGCGCGTTGTACAGAAGTAATTTGTCGACAAATAAAGACCGCTTCATACGAGGTAGCAGACGATTTACAATGTAGACTTTTAAATCTTGGAGAAATCCCCAACGATTTAAAAGCTGTGAACGAACGAAGTGACAAACCATTAATTTGCGTATAAACGGCGAAGACGGTGATTACAAAATTACAAATTGTCATTTCATAAAATCGCAATGTAAACACAGTGACACGACCCGAAGACGAATAATTAGGAGAGTTATCGTCGAAACAAGGGACTTTGTCTTAATTATTACACCATTATAAAGTGCAGCCACTCCCCTCGACCCTCGGAGTGTCGGCAATGATATCTAATGTAGGGGCAAAAAACTTGCAAGACAAGGCGAAGTATTAATTAATTCCGGCCAACACGGGTCGGTTTATTAAGCGCTTAATTTCCATTTAAAAGATTTTTTGCGAGAAAAACTCTTGAGTGACTTGTATTTCTTTCGTTTGGCGAGACAAAAGAAAGCGGGGGGCGCATGCAAATGTTTTTCTCGCGGTTTCATTTGAATTAATTAATGAATTTAATGACGCAAAACTTCTTCATTGCAGCGTCCGGGCAGCGTTTTCGTAACAATGTTTATGGTAAATAAAACTTGTCAAGGAAATGTTTTTTCTCCGTCTGTTAACGTTTTTTTCTTCTTTTTAATACAACCGCTCTGTTACGGGACGAGAGTTGGCAGGGAATTGTTTGGATTTATTCGTGTAATTAGTGAAGTTTCTTCGCTTCAGATTAGTTATCCGGTTTTGTATTTGTGATACAAATTGGGGGTACTGAATTAGGAGGCAATTTGTCGTTGTTACTGTTCGAAATGCTGTAGCTATATAGACTACATGTATTATTTAAGTGTAGGCAAATCTCATAAATTCGAATGAGGGAACATAACTTATTGTAAAGGAAATTAATGATAGGTATTGATATTGGAAAGTGGTAGAGTTTATATAGTCCGCCTAGGAAGTACCACCAGTGAGCTCGTAACCCGCTGTGAAGCAAGTCTTGTGTCAAGTTTTTGAGTTTTGGTTGGGTAGGTTGCGATCCTTGGAGACACTCTATTAGAGGAGACCAGCTCAGTCTTCATGAGTAGCAATGATCAACGATCTCACATAGGACTTCTATTTTATTTGAGTTTGGATGTAGACGTCCATGGGTTGCAGTGACCACTTTACATCAGGGTGTTCGTTAGCTATTCACTTACGGTGAAAAAAAAATAATGTAGATGTTTGAAATAAAAATGTAACAGTTTTAGGTTGGTACTAGTTTTAAACTCCATTTGAATCTACGGGCTTATAAATAAACTTATTTTATTAAAGAACTTCATATTTTAAATAGATAATAAACAAATCATCCAAAATGACTTAATAAAGTCATTAGAGTTAAGAAATATTAATGAATCTGGTACCTTTCCACGACTTCTAAAGACAGTGAACTGAACATTAATTAAAGACTAAATTTCAAAGTGAAACTCCCCAGACACCAATAAATTACATCAGCAAAGGGTTAAAGAATAAAAAATGAGATAGAGCTTGTCCTATAATAATTTAACCCGTTTAGCGCAGTCGTCGAGTAATAAAGATTAAAAAGTTTATTTTTTAACACTTTCCGTGCTAATGACGGGGCGTTGGAAACAATTTGAAGGATTACCTTCTAAAAGCTTCCGTGGGGGTTTTAATTGAGACTTTTTTGTGGACTTGGAGGCTTTTAGCCCCTTTGACGGGCTCGCGCCTCGCCTTTTGTGATCGCGGCCCGGTGATCTATTAATGAACGAAAATATTGTTTTACTTTTTGCCTCCAAATTATGCGGCTGACACCGTTAAGACGCCTGCAAACATCCGCTTGATAATAGCCCTGGTTTTAATTGTCGAGATTCTTGCTACGAATTTCATAATACATTTAATTTATGCGATACCTAGTTGAGTAGCATATGAATAGTGGAAACGGATTATAATTCAGAATACGAGAATTTGACAACCTGTGTGGTGCAGTGTTTACGATGCCTGGCCACCATTCGGAGGGTTCGATTCCCAACATGACAGAAATTTAATAGATGTATTTATATTTCTGTGTTTGTGTAGGTAATCTTTGTGTGTGTCCATGGCACCTAAGACACAGAAAATCCTAGTGTGGGTGTACGAGTGTGAAGTGCTTATTAAACGTTTGGTTGATTGCATATCTTTATCATCAATCATTCATTTAATTTACCTACTTATCACCTTCCGTTAAACAACGACAATTCTTTTCCACTATGTATACTATTTATTTCCCTAAATAAATACTTATTCAACAAACTTTTTTGTAAAACTGAATAAAATTAAAAAGCTCCACGTCCTTACAACAGTTCCTTAAAAGGTAGTGGAATCGCGGACCGCAAGCTCGGCGTACTTCATCAAGCACCCAACTTCCTGATTCGCTCACCTCGCATAAAAACATAACTCTAATCTCGAGTAAGACATTACGAGAATACCAATGCATACGCGAAAAATCGATCGCCGTCTTAAATCCCTCACCCTTTTCGAGGGGGCTCCCCCAAAAAAACGAAAGAATAGAAGAGGGAAAAAATCTAAATCGTCTCATATCTCCCCCCCGCACCCACCCCCGGACACCTCCGACGTCAAGCGCCCTCCTTATTTCGTATGCGAGCTCCTCCGGCAATCATTATAAGGATATCGATTAGGCCCACGTCTAACCTGCCCATATCTTTGTGGAACACTCGTGTGTATATAGGATTGCTTGACAAACCTCATATTTTCTGCGGCCACTCGATAATTGACTGTTACGCTTTTTTAATTTTTTTTTATAAACCAATTTTTAAGAAAGGACTTGCCTAAATTGCGTCGTGCAGTAGATATTAATTTGCCTCTAAGATTTATTATTATAACAATTCAATTAAAAAAAACTCAATTAAAAAAAATACCTATTTTCTGTGTTAATATACAAATTGTACTATGTATATTAACATAGATTCTATGTTCTTTATTACGTTAACACTTATAATTTTGATAAGTCTTAAAACGAGTTTTATAATTCTCATAATTAAAGGGCTTTCAATGTAGTCTCAGCTCCGATTCGCCACATAAATAAGAAAACTAGAGGAATCAGAGAATGCTAAAATTCGAATAGATTATGTATGCAATTTAGGAAATGGTCCAATAAATAAATATGACTGTACGGCTGGCTGTAGAGATAACGATTTCTTCTGGCAAAAAACGTAAAGACGAAAAAGGGCATAGTTAACAACCGAGGACGGACCGCGCATAAGTAGATGCAAATTGTTACCGTTAAACTATTTCGGAAGGTAAACATAGAGGGGTCGGGAGCCCACGTGTTCCCAAAGATCCAGGGAACAAGATTAAAAATGCTGGATGGCAGTCCGTGAGTCGGGTCGAGTATGAAGCCAAGAAATATAGGAGTTTGCAAAGAACACCGCTTTGGGTATATTCAAATGGGGTAGTACAAAAGTAATGTTTGACTTGGGACGTTGTGAGTGGTCGCGAGATTATTGCTTCACCCCCCGACGTGGGTGCAGTTAAACAATTATTGAGGAAGTCGATGGTTAAACCAATATCCTCCAATATTGTCCAATGTACCTACTAATATGTCACCGTAACGTTGGTTATAGTTATAACTGATTGATAACCTATTTATATTATAATTATTGATACAATAGGGCTTTGTAACAGAATCTAAAAAATACTCTACGCTGAGTTCGCAATAATGAAAATAGGACGAAAGTCGCTTCCAAAAAACGCTGGACTAAATTGCAGCGCATATTTTAAAAACGATATTTTTATGTCAGATAGTTACGCCGGAGTTGGCTAATTCTGTTTGGTGGAATCTAATAAATCCAGAGCGAGTCGTTCTGCGGGAACATCTCAAAGCTGTTTCATTATTCGGCATTAGCCGACGGTCGGCTACGCAAATCTTACCCTCCGCACAACCCAAGAACCCCCAATTTCCTTCATTACTTACCTCCGAGACAATGGCAAGACGACGACAAGAAAAAAATAATAATAATTTCAAGTGGAATAACGCTGAAAATCTTTTCACGGGAACAAGAATTATTGTTGTTTTGCAAGCGAGCTCTCAGAGACAAAATGCACCATCCTTATTACGCTATTGTTCGGTATTATGAGCTTCATTCATTTTTACTTGGCTCAACTTGAATGCTTATTAATTTAAGACCGTGATAAGCTTGAATACTTTTGAATGAAAGAAGGAAATGTCTGCCCATTGTGAGCTATTTTACATGCTATTGAGTCACCGATGTACACATTTACTCCGAAAATCTTAATGTTACTGGACCCGCTTAATGAAAGCATTGTCTATTATTATGAGTATGAGGGAATAAAAGGTTACTGAAGGCTGCTTTAGTATTTCGAAAATGAAGCCGGAGGTGCTCACTAGAGCTCTTAAAATAATTGTCTTCATACAATGCAACAGTGAATCAGTTTTGGTTAAGCATGTTTCTAGCGTTTGCAATTTCCGAAAATACTTAAATCACAATGCGGTTATAACTGCAGTGTGTGCAATGTGTACGTGTGTGTGACATATCGAAACAGTGACTGCACATATTATACATCACATTGAACGCTTTATGGTAATCGAAATATGCCCAAATATGTTGTTAAGAGGGCTCAAAACTGCCATCGGACATGCGAAGGATAAGTCGAGCTTCCATATTTTGCGGGTAACCCGTAACGAAGCGAGTCAGAAACTTCCGAAGTAGCGTGCATGTAGAATTTTTAAGGCATCTATAAACATTCCAAGCGGCCTGTCGCTAGAGAGTTGTCGTAATAAAGTCATTTTTGCAATGTAAAAGTAACAATTCCGCAGAAATGTTGAAAGAAGGAATCGGCCGGCGTCAACCGCGACGTTATTTCCAAAGCGCCTCCCGTCTCAAGACGGAGCTGCATCCCCCTTGGGGCCGAGTCAAGAGTGATTACGAATTTTAATTATTTTTTTAAGCCGGTGGCGAAGAGGTGATGTTTCCCCAGTGCCGAGGCTTATGCAAACAATCGACTCGCACTTGGAATTAATCTGACTTGGGGTTTTTTCTCCTACGCGACAAGGAATTAACAAGCAAAGAAGTCATTAAGTCGGAAGATATTCGAGGATTCCTTTTAATTGCGGCTTCCTTGGCGTCCAGTTTTCTAATTGGTTCGTGTCGACGAATAACTTGAAGGAATTGAATTTCTCGTGAAACATTTTTAAGACGATCTGTAATTTATTTTTCCTTTAATAACGAATACTTGATTCTGATTAAACTTTCTTGGTATCAAACGATCTTCTTACCTGTCGTAATTTGATTGTTTACGATTCCTTTGTATAATCTGGTTAAGGTATAAAAGCTGTAGGTAAGTAGGTATAACAAAAAATGTACTTGAAATACCTTTTACAACTATGATCATCTTGCCTAAAAAGGGACTGTTAATTTATATTTGTAGTACCTACATTAAGTTTTTGTGCGTCATCGATTAAACTTTATAGGAAAGAATGTTATAGTGCGACACATCACGTGTCACGATACTGCATATTCGCTTATTATCCAATTATATACAACCTTCCAATAGCTTCGATGCATTCGTAATTGCACTGGCTAAGTGTTCGTGACAGACTAAACGATTCTACGCGGTAAGCTGAGATTTGATAATGAATTATTTTAATCTATCCGTAATTATATAATCCTTTCCTTTTTGCCTTTGAATGATCTGTGATGATTGATTGATCGCCTGTTATCCAATTATTTTTTATCCTTCAGAAGAGGAATTGCGTTTATTCATACACTTATCTAGCTTGCTTTGAAAATATTCCATAAGCCTATGTTAATCTCATGGGTAGTCAGTGAAAAGCGTTAACACATCAATTAGGAAAATCTTTTTTTAAGTTGCAATATTTATTAAATGAATAGCATGTTTTCAAATGATTTTTGATATAGGTATCATTTGTATGTAAATATAAATATTGTAGATACATATAAATACTTTTAAAACTTTAGCATTAAATAGGTACAAAGTTATGATTTGAACCGTCATACTGACATTCTAAGTGATTGTACGTGGCAATAGGGGTTAGTTAATGAATTATTTGTAGCTCGCGTGCATCGAGTTTCTACCCGTAATTATCTAACGTAGTAACATGCCACCTGAAGTAAAAAATTGTATCGATCGTCGTTATAAGTGGCCAATCGATGCCTCTAATTAAGCTTTTAAAGTTGGCACCACGTAGGGTTGCGGCATTAGACTTAGGTAGACACTAGACTTTAAAATTACCACTTTTTTATCATTTATGCATGCAGTGCAGACAAACTGATATTAAAAGTACCTAGTCACTGTAACTCATGAACATCAATGGCCGATCTCAAATAGGAGAAAAGTCCTATCTGAGATCATACGTGTGTAACAAACACACACATTTAAATTTTAGTTACCAAGACGGAAAATAGAGTTAATTACAAAGTAGGTATAGTTTATTTTTGAGCGACAAATTAGTAAGTAAAATTGTAAGTAATGTTGTGGTTACAACTTAAGAAAAAGTATGTCTTAATTCAAACTTGCGTGTGCGAAGTTTAACCCAAGGTTATAAACTACATTTTATGCCTATTTAAAACTCAAGCCCTTTTTTGAAAGTACCTACCTATAGTCATATATATATAGCTGGAATACTTATTCCTTAGGGCTCAAATTCATTCCACAGTACCACACCCTTCTCATAATGACTAAAACACAATAGTAGACTAATTTACAAATTGCTCAGAAGATTAGGGTGATTTGTCCAAACAAACCAATAATAAACATAGCCTGATTGAGCAGCCACGTTCAAATGACTCATTTATATTAACGAACAAACTCATCAATACTCATTCACTTGATTTGGATCATTTCGCGAAGATCCTTCACTAATTGAAATTGAAATCTGATTTTCTTCATTTCTTCCCCCATGCTGACTTGTCTTACTTTTAGCGGGTAAACGAGACAGTTGAGGTAAAATGTATCGCTTTGTTTTCAGTTTAATTACCTTATCATAAACCTCGTGTAGTTTTTCTCCTAGGCACGGACATCCTAGACAATATTAGAAGGTTTTAGGCTATGCTATATATTAGGCTATATAATATTATTATCCAGTTCACCTATTTTTGCAAATAAATGTTTTTATCTTTGTTATTTTATGTAATGAATATTTCACTAACAGTTCGACGATCATAGATTCACACAAAGGTAATTCACAATGAAAGAAATAAATAATAAAAGATAGTCACACGAATGGCCTGATAGAAATCTAAATTCATAATTTACTAATACCTAACTTCTGCCCTGATGGGAGTTGAACCCAGGACTATCCGAATATTGCACCGGCATGGTAAGAACATTACACGGTCCAACAACTTTACTTGTTCAGAGTTTTAATTTTATCGCTTTTCGCGTTAATAGCACATCGACGGCGATGAAACAGTTGCTTTCCATCCATTGCTCCGCTCCTGGTGATTAAAAGTATTCGGGAAAAATACAAATAATAAAATTACAATATCGCTAACGACGCCGTCGTCTCCCCAGAATCCTTTTATATTTTTGGGGAATAAATTAATGCCTAGAAAGGGAAAAGAAAGCCACCGAGCCGCAAACAACGACTAACGATCTTACGTTGTTAAACCCCGCTTTCACTAAACCTTATGGCTATTATTATGAGTTGTAAAAATTTCCTTGGATTTTCAGCGAAACGGCCTTAAATGCTATTGTTAAATACTTGGTAATACAGCATCAAAGACTGCTGTAATTAAATACGAGTACAAGGGAATGGAAATTGTTTCTTGGTAATCGTTAGAACTGCGCTTTATAGTACGTCGAGGCAACTTTTTGTGTAACTAATCAGTGCAATTTTGTTTAAGGTATCTAACTAGAAGTTTATTTAGCGATCACGCTAAGTAAGTTAGACTGGTTCATTTTTTAATTTATTTACTTATTAAAAGAAGGTTTTACAAAGGGCGGGACTTGTCTACCAGTTAACCCAAGATTGTAAGAAATGGTAGATGGCAAAAGGCAAGTCAGCGTGGTGGACACAGCTTCAGCACTTCTCATATTTCATGGTCTATCTGAATTATTGTAAAACAATTATATTTTTACACTTGCATCTACGGTGAATCTGATTACGTATTTCTATAGTCATTAATATCACACAAGGGCTGCTCAAAAGAAAAATTGCCCCATTTTGAGGATGGATGACGCGAATTAAGAAAGCAATTACTCATCGGAAAACGCACGGGGGCGGAATGCTAATAAGACGACAATATGACTAAGAATTATTTTTCATTTGGTCTCCATGAGCGTCGATGAATTCGTAATTAAGATGGAAATATCGGTGTCCATATTGCGCCCAAAAATTGATGAACACAAACTGGCAGGTAATGTCACAAGTTCAAATCAAAACCAACCATTAGGTAACAGTGTGTTGAATTATGGTTTGCCAATTTAGTCATTGGAAAAACAAGCCATTTCCAACGTTTTTCAGTCATTGGATGAACAAATTTTATAACTATTTTCAACGTTTTTCACACTAGCGTGGCATTCCCTGTGTCCGCACTAATTTTCATATAATTCCATAAGGTAAGTTAGTTTAATTGTAAAATTATAATTGCCGGTTATAATGGCGGAAGAAAAAATAATCGGCATGCTTAGAACTAAGGACTTTATAAGATTTCAAAAGCAGGAACCCTCCCTCGGTTTGCTTTTAAAAATCTCTTCAAGTATTTCAACGTATTAGTTCGTGTGTGATCGAACTTTGTCTACATTCTATTGATGCATCCATGTCGTGTCACTCGACTAGGCCCGTGAAAGTTTGTTTCGAAAAGGAGAGCTTTATGTTTCTGAAAGGTTTTCATTTTTACATCCCTGTTGATAGCTGTTCAATATATTTTGTGGAAAACTACCAGTATTATTTGTAAAAACTGAACTTTAACTAAAGATTTTTTAAAGTTTTAAAAGTTTGACATTAGTACAACATATCTATGTTGTACTAATGTCATTAAACAGTTTAGATATGCGTTCTTTAAATCTATGGTTAAAATATTTCAAAAACTTTAGATGAATCAGTAAGTTTTTAGGTAGATATTACTTACAAGTGATTATTTATATTAAAGAAGAAACAAACGAATATATATATTAAAAGGTACGCCATTTTATCGACTAAATTATACATTATTGTATAATGGAGATGGAGGTACTAGATGTATCTTTGTGGTAACATACTTAATTACAGTAGAATTAGGTAAACCTAATTCAGTATACATATTGTACTTAGTTAATTAAAAGCTTAATATTGGAGTATCTTACTCAAATTTAGCAATAAAACACTTAAAAAAATCTCTAGTTTGTGGCCAATTTTTACTGCCTTAACTCCAGGGTGTCTAATATAACCTATCAGACGTCGAGATGTTCGAGGCAATGCTCACGTTTTTCGTAAGCCTACGAATTTTCGCAACTTTTTCCGCTCGGCCACTTATCACCCCTCCCTTCCCGCACGACCACTAATTGCGTCCGTTAATTAGGAAACGTCATGAGTGTTTACCGAGAGAGCTAAGTGTGAAGTTCGGCCCCAAGTTGGCTTCGTGTCTCAATGCTTGCGAGGAACTAACCAGCGACTCGAGGTGAAGTGAGTAGGTTAAATTACCTAACGTAACATTACTTTACATTACACTGCAAGAGGCAATAAATTTTGTTGTTGTATTAAAGTAATGGACAGGGGATGATAGAATTGAAAAGTTCAAGGTATAAGCTATACCTAATTAATAGAGTTAAGAATTTTTTTCCGATTTATTAATTTCTTTATTTTGGAATTGATTTTTTACTTAAGTTTTACTATTTTGATCACTGATAACTATTTTTTGATTTAGACCATTTTACAGGTGTAGCTTTTTAGTACGAAGTAAAGTGACAGCTGTCAAATGATGCAAGTTACAGAATTCGCTGCTCAAGTTAATAACTTACTCGTTGTTGGTATATCAAGTGGTCAACGTTGGCGTGAAATTACTTCCGGCGAAGTTGAAACTCCAGAAAATAAACTTGGTGGGATTAATTAGCTGATGGGATGAGGATTAGACGCTGCGTCTGCCGCTAATGAGATTATGGGAGTTTTGTTTCAGCAACTTTTCAGCTTTACTTACCTTAATTTCGTTCGCGAATAAACTGAGTAGTTTATTGAGGACAACGTATACTGAGTTCTGAACTAAATGTGCCTGTTCTATCTTTATATTTTTTGTACCAAGTGGATCCTTGTCAATTCTAATTTTATTATTTCACTTTGATTCCAGATTTCTCTGGAATTTTTAATGATTTATTCCAGGCGACGCGTGTGGTTGTCAACGTATCAATCCGCTACTTGGAGAGTTTGGTTCGATTCCTGGGGCAGAAGTTTAAATGATGAATTTGTAATTCTGCACCCTGTCTAGTTAATCGTGTAATTATCGTTGCACTCGTATGTAAGTAATTTATCATTGTACGTGTCCATGGCAACCACGACATAGGTTATCCTATTGTGGGGCATCAGTGTAGAAACCGAACCCAGAACCCTATAAATGGTAGACTGGCATGGCAATTATCTCATGGTGAAATAAACATAAAGCACGATAAGGAAGTAAGTCGATAAAAGCATCAATAATTATCGCATTCACACTTTCAGGTGTATTCGAGAAAATTATAACGATACCTTGTCACCACAAGGTAAACAGTAAAGGAAAACAAAGCTGGGGACTGCGTCAAAGAAAATTAATTAGAGTGAGGTGTGTCAGCGGCCTGTAATTAACGCCTAGTCGGCTTAATTACAGATCGTGTTGAGGCTAAGTGAAATGTGTCATTCCTGGACGACGTTATTGGACGGCGTTTAAGTCACCAACGTTTCATTGTTGTTGTTGTTGTCTATGATACTTAAATAGGTATAGATGCGGTATACGCTCTGTATTTTGACAACATAAAACTAAGGCAAATGCCCGAGTTTGAGCGGCCTCAGTCGGCTGAACGGTCGGGTAAACTCATGTTGTTTGGCGCGGTGGCGATGTTTAGTTAGCGTATGGCGTATCTATAGGTCATCAATATGGTCATTGGTTGTTGTTTCTGAAACACACGCAGTACCTAAAATGAAGATAGGCTGACCATGTTGCACGCTTGGTTTTACAATATTGACAGGAGTCTCTGGAACCGGAGAAAGAGGATCACTAGAACGCTAGATGAAATACAGAAGTCGGCATGACTTAAATGGGTATATCAAGTCAATAATTATAAGAAGTGGCAAACGAAGACGCATGAACTTACAACAGGGCCTTAATTGAATATTTGTTTCTCATTTAACTGTTGATGTCAAGCTATAGGTAGAATGGTTATAGGTAGGTACTATGTGTAGCGCGACTAATTAAAGTTGTCACAGTATTTCTATATTCGTAAAATTGTCTTCGCTGAATTTTATCTCCATTCGTAAGAATCCCAGACAAAGAATTAGAATTCAAGGTGGGATCGAAAATTCGATTGTGAAAAAATGCGATGTTGCCTCCATAAACACGCGGTTCCGTATGATTGTGTTTTGTTATGACAGCGAGTTGGCAACACCGGGTTCGGCGACCCCACTCCGGGTTTTAATGATAAAAAAATGCGTGCAGCGGGAGGGGAGTAAGTGCTATCGGAGGGAAAAAACTACGGAGGAAAATATTTTGGCGCGACAGGTTGGCCGCCCGCCTTCGGAGGGGGCTGATAAAAATTAAATCTTAACGACGGAAATTTAAAGATGACGCTCGAACGATCAAGAAGAGTGCACATCTGAGCCCGGGGTCCTTAATTGGGCAGAGTGGGCTAAGGATGCTGCAAGGAGCTTTTTTGTACGAACTGGCGTTGATTGATTGTATATAGGAAGGTACATGCAGTGAATAAAAAATCAAGGGAGTCTTCTTATTATATCTACATCAGGTAGCAGCTGTAGACAATTGGTGTTCAATAATCTACATTAGCTAAGTGAATGTACAGATGTCGCACTTCAATGTCTTAGCCTCGACGATTTTGTACAAAATAATTTCAAATTTAAACTAAGAATTTATCAACCATTTGAAGTCAGTAACTTCAAGTCAAACTAAACGATAGGTCGGCGGCACATAGATGTTCTCAACTTTACAATTGTATGCAAATACTTTTGAAAATCAATAGATATGATCAGTTGCCAAAAATCACGCGGTATTGAATAATATCGCAATTGCAGGTTTCTTTCCAACGTTTGATTTGCGAGGACCTTTTATGGCCATTTACTTAAAATTCTATAGATTCTCGCTTCATAAATAAAAATCGCGTGCGTCCGATAAATTCAAGACTGTACGATTGTTTCAATCTAAGTACAGTCAGTGTTTATTTATAAGAAAGCATCAGTCTGAGGGATAACGAACGAAACTACGTCTCAAACTCAGTGGAATTGAAATTCAAATGAAGATGCACAAGATTTGCATCGGACGGCTTCGGCTATTGATTTTCTTACGTCTTAGGGGCAACCATTGCAATCGAACTTGTTTAAACTTTTTATTTCACTCTTCACTTGGGTTTTTTGTTTCAGCCGAGCGCCCCACGGTTTCGCTCCCCTCAAGCACTCCCTCTTGCATAAAAAAGCTTCTAATCGATAATTTGTGTGGGGGTGCATTAAGCATATCGCCAGAAATGTGCCCGAATGTTTTTCTCAATGCTTTGAGATTTCACCCTCAAGGCTATTTTTTGTTTTGCTGGCCATCTTGAAAGCGGAGCGAGGGAAATCTTTCGGTTCCTGATCCGATATAATATACAACCGTGTAAGACTTATTTATGGGTTTGTTTTCTCTTAATATGTACTCACAAAATGGATTTGTGAGCGCTGACGGTCGTCGGAATCTACTGATTTTTGTCTCAAGACCTACGCACATTATATCAATTTTTATATGAAGGTAAAGTTTTACATTTAGCTCGGGGCGGCACCACCACTGTCCACAACATTACAATCTAGTTCTCATGTGTCGGTTGGGGAGCTGTGAATGTGTAGGACATACTCTTATTTGCTGCAACCATATTTGTTCTCATTAACTGGTAGGTATGACTTTAGACAGGGGTTTTTGTTCTATCTTTACATCAGGTAGCCAGGGTACCAAGCCTGCTATTTTATAACTATTAAAACGTATAATGACGACATTCGGCATCACTATAACTGATCAATGGTCTTGTAACAGAAGTGCGACAGAA
>DWAV01000549.1:0-18640 GCA_018231305.1 Noctuana lactifera
TATTCACATCATTAAGGTCATACAGTCCGGTGTGACTGGTGTCAATGTAAATAGTATTAGGTAGATTTCTTTTATGAAAAGGAAAATGTTGAGGTAATGTTATGTTAAATTCTATTGAAATGGACTATACTTACAGTACCTATATTAATTGCACCTTGTGGTATCGGTAATAGTCCTTTTTTTGTTGCAAGGTTTTTATGTCACCCAAGTAGGTATTGTTATTTTTGGCAACAAGGCCCAAAGGTAATATTTTAAATAGTTTGTCGGAAACATTTCTTTCACGACATAAAATAATGATATCGTTAATTCAAATATCGGTCAACGCTTTGGAATTAAGTAATCTTAATAAATTTTTGTCGTCAATATTTTCCCGGGCGCTAACATCCTTTTATTGGGCAAATTTATAAAACTTACCAGAAGCCGCCGTTCGGCATTTACGTTTCGCTCCACACTTCCAAAACTTCATAGCGTCAAGACGAAGGTCAGCTCAGTTATTATGAGAGATGACACCGCGCGCACCCGCTAAGCCAAGTCGCCATCGTCAAACTGTCCGTTTGAGGACGAAACAATGAGTTTTGTTTACAAATGGACGGTGCGGAGAATTTAATAAATCGTGAAGTGGCCGGCGGAGCAATGAGCCGAGGAAGCACGAGTGCGACGAACGCACACCCCCGACAGACAATCTCCGGTTGCAACTCCGCCGTATTTGAGGAAGGCGTGGGAGAGTCGATCCAGATCAGACCTTCGACGACCTGGAACCCACACTAATGTCACTCATTTCCAACATTTAAGAGTAATTTTGAACGGTTCCTTGATTGCCTGTCCTACATTCCCTTGTTGAGACCAATCACGAATCATTACATACAAAAATCCTTCAAGTAGGTAGGTACGTGTATTTTAAACAACGAAAGAAAAAACATAGAGTAGCGTAAAAAACTTTATTTTCTATCACATCATTTGTTCTACCGTCAAAATACTGGAACATAGATGCCGAATCATGCTAATGGCGAATCCCTACGACTCGAAGCAAACCCTGGATCTTAATTTTTGTTAACATTGCCCGTTATAAGGAATTACAACACTAGTACTTATAAGGAAATAAAGTTTAGGATGTCGCGTCGACCGTAATACAGGTAGGTACGCAAAATAAACTGCATTTTGCCTTTGCTCTTATTTTCTTACATCGAGGCTGCCAACAGTTTTTTTCAAAACAAGTTTAGGTGTATTTTACATCGAAAACCAGCCCACAAAGTGACAAATTATAGGTACTACTGTATACAAAATAATTGAAAATTAATAGTTATTGCACTTATTAAATAAAGTCATATTTTATCGAAATAATCGCAAAAATCCTCACACGTATCAACAGCTTTAGCAAAATCGGTTCGAAGTCTCGTAAAACTCGCTATAATATAGCTTTATGCTTTATGTATATAAAGGGCTAAGTGTGTATCGGAATTAAGTAGCTCAAGTGGCACTTTCGTCTTTCAAATCAAACACTTTGTGAGCACTTTATTGTCTCGAATTGTGAACACTGAGACAAGTGTGGGATATAAAAATTGCTTTGTTCCTCCATTGTTTTGTTAATTAAGAACGATGTTATGCATGATGCATGTTTATGATTCCATCAATTTTAGAAATTGTGCGTTTTTAAAATTGTTGGAAAAATGCAAGAATATATTGCATAATCTTTATATTGGTCTTGAACGGGCAATGACAATATGAACCTGCCTCGAATCTCGCATAGTTATTGCACTATAAAAATACATAGTTAAGCATACATTCTAGGCACAATTCTGTACTTCTATATTTATGATTATGAATACACACTTACTAAAAATTTATATAAATTACATCTAAATTAGATCAAAATAAAGGAGATTTAGAATTGCGTCCTGTTACAAATACATTTTAGTATGAAAATACAGAATTTGGATAAAGAAGTATTATTGTATAAACATATTGACGACTGTCTTGTATTGACAGTTTGTAAGTAGGCACATAGGCAGGCTGTACGTAGGTAGCTTTTCCCGTTATCTAATTTTTGTCACTTACGGACATGGACCTCCGATAAATTGGTAAAGATAGCGTAAATTCAGAGGACAAATGGCTGAACAAAGCTACTCCAAGGGCTGAGAATAGCTTGCGGATTGCGGACACTGCGTGCATATTATGATTTGGACTACAATATCAGGGTATACCAATACCGCGCTTGTCAGAACACGGAAGTTATTTCATGCAGAGGATGCTTGCAACTGTGTTAGAGGACAGCAGTACTCACTGCTTAACATGTGCCCGCAGACCCAGGTCCCGGACCCACATTAAATATAATGGACACCTATACCTGTAACTACAAGCAGGTTCCACAGAACGCAGTGAAGACCAGTGCTTTTACCCTCGTGAAAAGGTTTCCCTTAACAAATCAAAATTGTTTTAAAAATTGATAACTGTGGTGTATGTATATTTATGAGTATATCATAATCATAGTAAAACTACTATGTTATGTTAATAGTCAGTTTAAGAATATAAATGAATTCTTAGATTAACCTCTTTTATTAACTTAAAAGAGAATTTTAAAATATTATAGTATGGAGTCTGGCATAGCTATAGGTCCGCCATTTTGAATAAGTCATAAGTGATGATTCATGTGTGTATATCGACGAGCGAGTGATAAATTTATCCATACTTTACTATATTATAGATTAATGATATACTCTTAGATTGAATTGAAATTCTTTATCATTATTTTTATAATTTTGACCTCAAATATATCATAAAGTATATAACTTACATTTCATCACTGAATGTTTTTTATTGTTGTATATAGTTAATTGCAGTATGTTACCACTTAGCTCATCGATTGACACATTTCATCATCAGCTTAATTAGTTTTTTGCTAAATAGCAGGCCTGAAGAAGGTTATATTCAAGTGCCCTTTATTAAGAAAAGAAACCACTAAAACTAGAAAGTTTTGTACTGTACACATAAGGTAATTAACACGGAACATTTAGTTAGAACATAGGGATGTCAATTGTGAAATCTTACGTTTTTTTTTGCAATATAACTACCTACTAATTTTTAATATTATTGCTTTTTGGGACGTCACATTTATTTTTATTATGTGAATAAAAAGTCGAGTACAATATATCACAGTCATAGTGTCATCGTAAAATGAGACATTATACCACCTCTTGGCTATTTAAAATTGTATTTAAAGTAAAATCCAAAATACTAAAACAATATAAGATAGTGTATGTATACTATTTATTTCCTTTAAAACCCGTCATCACGTTCTTTACATAATTTTCATAAAAATATTATGTTCCAGTGCCAATACCTTCTCCTCTACAGAATTTTGATATGTATTAAAATACAAATTATAGACGAAACTTCATAATTAAAACATATCAATAGATACTAAAATCCTAAAAATATATCCTAATTCTCTTACACAAAACAATATTAAATCGCACACCATACAAAATTCCATTAAATATTGAAGGCACTGCTTTCTTTTGGTAAATGAATATTAAACCATTCATAGGTATGTTGTGATGAGCAACTTATAAATAATTTATTGAAACTTAATTTAAGAAATAAAACATTTTAATGTGATATATTGAAAAAGCCTAAGGAGCTAAAGACCTAAAACACAAATTGAGAGCACACTTAAAAAAGATAATAAAGCAGACTGGGCACACACATAAAGCAAAATAATCATATCATATGGATAATAAGTTACTCTGTTCATATTCGAAAACATAATAATTTTGTGTCTTAATGATCTGAAATGATGTTTAAGGTGCATCGTCATGGAGTGCCACTTATGGGACTCTTGAAATTCTCTCATTCCTCAATACTAGACATTAGGGTATTATTGCATGTATGGTCCATAATCTATTCTTCCCACTTTATTTACATTAATTCATTTGCATTTTCAGCTTTATTAGATAGATAACAAGTATCACAAAGTCTTTACCGAATTTCCATGTTAAAGTGGTTAGATACACTGATTTAAAACTGGAGAAAACTTTGATTTTCGAAGATTTACACTGCATCTTCTCTCTGTAAATTGGCACACTTTTGATGCAACTTTAACGACATATCGGCTAGCTGAATACATAATGCTAAAAACCACACTATATAATCACATCTCTCTGACCAGTAGTTATGGAGTTGTTAAGGATAGACCTTTTTGTTATGCTCTGGTATTTTAGTATGGTACTTGATGTTTTTCAAGACGTTTCACGTCAAAAATAAACGACAATATTAATTTAACAGCAGTCAAGTAATAAAATAGCATAGTTTGTTACACAACCACAGATTTCATTTCATAAAATTATAATTTAAAAAAATGCGAGCTCAACCAAAACTGGTTGCTAGCGTATTTAAATGAGGGGACTGTCTATTAGCTATATGAACAGAGTAAAATATTAACAATTGATAAACAATAACTGTATATGCTGATATATAAAAATCAATTGTTAAAAAAATTAATTGGATACAACTGCCCATTCTTCTGAATTACCTTATAAAAATCATAGATTATAAAATAAACTACATAGCTAGTGCTAATATAAATTGTGTAAATATGATTAATTTTATACTTACATAGTTGTTTAAATCAGTTATTGACCAATACTGAAAAGGTACTTAAATAACCTTACTAACTTATTGCCAAAGTTACGTGTGGCTCTTCATATAAACATTATAATTAATTTCAGTGGGAACCATTATACCTCACACAACAGTTCAGTCATGAGCAAGGTATAGAAGCACAATCTATCCCGCCTCAATCAAAACTTCCACAAAGGTTGTCTTTTTTCGTCAATGTCTGTACCAGGCTCCTTGTACACGTGTTTGGAAATGTGAAACTGGTGTCACTAAATAGGCTTGCTGGGGCTGTTGTACTACCGCTAATGGTATGACCTGCTGGGACATCTCCACGGGCTGACCACCCTCCTCTGAGACACCAAGAGGCTGAACACAATGTTGCTGTGAAACTTGTTGAACACCTTGTTGTGTGAGAACTTGTTGGTGTTGGCTCACTTGGGGCACCAACATCTGTTGCTGCATCTGAGGCTGCTGCTGTGGCTGTTGCTGGTGTATAACCACATGAGGGCCTTGGCTTTGCATCTGTTGATGCTGTTGTACTTGTACTTGCTGCACTTGCTGTTGTTGTTGCTGCTGCTGCTGCTGTTGCACCTGTTGTTGTTGTTGTTGCGCTTGCTGTTGCGCCTGTTGCTCCCTATCGTGCTCTTCCTTCTTTTTAGCCTCCATAGCCGCCTTCTTTGCCTCTGCCTTTTCTTTTTCCTGCTGTATCCTAACTGGATCCTTATTCTTATCATAGCTCATGCATTTCCCGCTACGGAATGGAGCAATTTCTTTGGGTATATCCTGTTTCTTTGTTGCGAATTTAACATGTGGAAATTGGTCCTTCATGAATGCACGGAAAGTTGAGTAGCCCATTAGTTTTACACCTGGCTCCAAAATTTCCCCATATTCCTTGTAGGCCTCAAACAAGTGCTTTCTAGAATCACCTTGAATAATAACAGCCTTACTGGTTTTCTTATTATCACCGCCTGAAGGCTGGACGTCTTTGGGAGAACTTGCATGTTGCTTTAGATATTCTTTCAAAAAGTTTGTTGCGTGCTTATATATGTCTAGCGTGAATGTGTTATATGGTTTTTTCCCAACGTTGCCATGTATTCGAGGTGCTACACCATGTGTCATGACATGTTGCCTGATTCGCTTTAGCTGATAATGTGTTACATTTTCTAGATATAAAAAGGCTTCTAAACAAACCTTCCTTCCCTGGTAAACGTAGCAAGCCCGCAGTCTCCTTCTGACTTTGTGGCGTGAAGTTTCCGCCGGGTTAGCTAAACTTGCCATAGTAATGCCCATCAAGTACATATCATGCTCACTCTTTGTCAGTTCTGCAATATTCAGCCTATGACGATAAACAGCTTCTGGATTGAGTCCACGATAACAATTGTCTTTACATTCACAACCTCTTCTCAATCTTTCTTTAACCTGAAATAAAAAAATAACAATTGTTTATTAATCTGTTACTTTCATACCAATTAGCTAAAGAAATTAAATTAATATAAGGATTGCCAAAGGATAGAGGTAATACTGAAAATTATAAGTCACAAAACTTTAGTATAGCACTAGAAAGAAAAACTTTTGCCACATGCATGTTTCCATGGCTAACCTGTGGATGTGAAATATGGACACTAACCAAATCCCTCATATCTCTCGGATTGCATTTTGACAACTCATATTCAAAGGTGTGTATAAAACAGCTGGCCTGGTCCGGCTGCCTGTTTCTTAAGCTTAGTTTATAAAAAAAAATTAAAATTAATTTTACCTGAGTAGGATTATCTTCCAACTTATTGTCAAGAACCTCCTCATCGCTGTCTGTTTCAGCCATTTTCTTTTTTTTCTTTCCAGTCTTCTTGTCCACCTTTGGCTTAGTATCTATATCCATTTCATTGCCCTCAACATTAGGCTCAAACTCTATGTACGCTCCAGACATATTTTGCATATTGCCGTCACCATTTTCCACTTGGATGGTATGACCCTGCCAGAGGACCTGGAAAGTTTTGAGCTATTCATTAGTAACAGCTACAAACATAATTAAAATTAGGACACTTTTTACATTGTTTATTTGTGTTACCTGTTCCTGGTGTCCATTATAAGTATGCTGCTGCATGTTCTGAGCTCCTCCAAGTTCAAACACGGAATGCTGGCCCATCACCGGTGTGTGCCACTGCGCTCCTTCTCCATACTCGCCGCCGCCGTTTTGGTCAGTTGGTATTGACACTATGATCGTTTCCTTGCTGTCTACGCTCCGACGCTCCACTGATAGCAAGGAGTGCAGCACCTCGCTGGCTTCTTTCTCCGCCGGATTCACCACTTCCATCTTCTCGAAAGACATGATGACACCACGCTACACTACAAACGAACGTTCATGTCAAATCACATGTACCTACTTACATACGTGTATATACGACGAGAATTGCATCGAACGACACGACAAACCCGCCCTCTTCGCCACAATTTCCCACAACCCTGCTATACATGCGAGAAAACCGCGATAACTTTTCAAATTAATGTAAATAAACATAACAAAAACCGTGCAATTATTAACCTTAATCGCGTTTTTTAAGTTTCATTATCGCATAGCGGATCGAAGTCCCGTGGAATATTGGGCCATATAGTCATAGCAAAGGAAGAATAAAACTCACCTTTTTCGCGTTATAATGTCAACTTAGACACGTAAAAATGTATCCCAGGTATAAATCCTCGAACGTGGATTCTTTTTCTTCACTTCATTTTGATATTATAGTCATAATTGAAGAGAAATATACGGATATTTCACAGAATTCACGGAAGCAATATGGCGAACACTTTCTGTGAATAAAATCGGAGGACGCCGTAGAACATGTCAATAGTACAGTGCGCTGCCGCTAGTTAGCGCCACTGCCGTTGTTTCCACTTTCGTATCGACGCTCGAGCGCTCGGCTCGACTTAGCTCACCTTGCTTACAGCTGCTGTAGATTGGCGCCCTATTCAAATGCAGTAGGATTCGTAACGATGGTTTCACCGAAAAGCAGAATGCTAAATTAATTTATAATGTAAGACATAAACACGTCCCTTTCTTTATTGCATTTATATATAATTTAATTCAGTATTAATGTTTTATGTAAGAGACCTTAAAATTGGTCGTGTTGTTTCTGCATAATAATATATTATTATAGGTAACCTACCTATATAGGTACCTATTTTTCTATTTTTATAGTTTATCCGCAGTTACGTATCATCATAACTCAAGTAAACCTTCCTAGCTAAACCGGAGCAAAGTTGCAGTGTCATCACTTATGAGGTTTCCTGCTTACGTTTGATTAGAAATTCTTATAAACTACGTAGATACATAAATTATAATTTCTCAGAGTTGTAAATTGAAAAAAGCAATCGTAATCAACAATCAATCGATCAATAAGAATCGATTTTAAAAAGATGGATTCATTTCATACCCTATCAAAATAGATGTTATTGATTGGATCGAATCGAAACTACCTAGGTAGGTACCTAGTTACATTGCGCTACCACTCGACGAGCGATTTTAAACATCCATACATTTTCTTAAAAGAAGGAACGCTCAGCTCAGGCTTCCTGGTGGATTTAGCTAATAACTTTGACCGTGGTCTGCCCACTATACACCATTCCCTTTTTACTAGAAGCACACACGATCTACCTATAAAGAAGACTAAAGTAGATACCTATCTATCATTGGAATAAAAACGATCTTACGCTAAACAATACATATACCTACCTACCTAAATAAAATATCGCGTATACTCAAAGGTCACAGAAATCTCAGAAAATATAGGTGCATGCGAGTTTGCGAGTCGAGTGGAGTATTTATATTATTATTTAGTACGTATTACCTACCATAGATAATACACTATACTGGTACGAACAAAACATGGTGCAATTCATCCGCAACTTTTGGTTTCAACACAAATCTGTGTCGAGACTGTAGAGTACAGGAAACAGTTTTACTTTCGGGAGAAGTGCTGGCTTACAAACATAACAAAAAGTTCGTCGAGTATCAGGTGTAAAGAACTAAAGAGCGGCCCCGAGGTGGGCGAGGGTCCGCATTGGCGTGGAACAAAAGCGAACGTTCAACTGCCAGTATCGCCACCCCGGCATCATAATTTCCTGTGCCACTTACGTTTATCAATTTATTAAAGTCATGATTTTATGTGCGAGGTATATTATAGTTATATACCTACAACGTGTTCATCTATTATCATATTATATTATAGATCATCATAGATCTCCGTGAAAGGAGAATGCCACGTAGGTACATACCTAATGTATGGGACTGAATACTGAATACCAAAAACTAGCCTATCTATTACCTGCTTTATTATAACAGAAATAGGTACAATATTTTTCCTACTTTTTAATTTTATGTAAGTACATAACATTATATACCTAATATATCAAATAAAAATATATTTTATTAATATCTTTTTTTTTTCGATTTCGTGGAAAAATATTAATTTTTTTTAAACTTCGGTACATACCTAATCCGAAATGCCATAATTTTAAATGTACATAAAAAAATTGTTTTTTAACTGTTCTACTAAATCTTAGAGGATAGTGGATGAATAATAATTGTCATCGACAAAGTTGCTGAATAGTGGAACCATAGATAAGATAATATTATTATAATTGTAGTTAAGTACTGTCAACCAAACAGCCATCCCATGCCAAAAAAATGATTTACGCGCGCTTGCTGCTGGCTAACTGGTAATCACTGTCAAAAGTTTTAATAAAAAAATGTACATATACCTAATTTTGTTCTATTCTTTATTCTACTTTATAAACTTAATATGTGATGTAATACACGATTAGCAAATCGAGTAATTTATTAAAAAAATATTATAAAATAGGTATGTGCTTTTCGTACCTAGGTAAGTTAAACATTTTTGGTAGAATAGGGACCTAATCACAGATTAGAACTAATAATAGTTACTAATAACTTTCAATTTGCTCAAATTTAAAAAAAAAGCGGCAAGAAAATATCGATATTAGTAATTAAACATTTTAAATTATAAATCATTGGTAACTATTACCTACCTGCTTTAGGCTACCTACATCTTCTGCTCATTATATTGCTATTGTTTTGCATATGCCTTTACATTTATGTTTACTTAAAAAGAGTAAATATAGCGATCGAAATATCTACGTTGTTAGTACCTAATCGTAGTGAGCAGTGATTAAAACTTATTTCTAGAAGTACTCACCAGCTGCAGCATCTAGTGTGAAACAACTGCTGCGGGACTTCACAACACCTCCAGGTGATGGACCGTCAGGCCACTCCATCCGCTCCTCCATAGCCTTTGAGGCACTCCTCTTGAATTGCTCCAAGAAACTGTCTATTTGCGTCTCAATACTTGTCGGAGAAGTTGCCATCGTTTCCACCGAAACAGGGAAAACAAACACAACACCTTCTACTCCGTTGACATTTTTTAGCTTTATACTTCGATTTTTTAATTGTTGACGCGATTGTGCTTCCAAAAACCTCTTAGTATTTTACAAATTGCATTATTAGCCATCGTTCTCGCGCCGTATTCTTCCATTGACCGCACTTTATGCACAATTTTGTCAAAGAAGACCGTGATTTGCCGCAGGCATGAACATGAAAGAAACTATGGGCTGGCCGGGCCGAGTAATATTACTACGGATACCGTTAAGCTATACATAAACGACATCGAAAATAAAGAGACACGCACCGACATCTATCGATCGTAGCGCACAGCTGACTACGTGACTCTCGGACTTGCCAGGTTGAGGGATCGTAAGAAAAATATAAAACATTAATTTGCGTTTGTATTTTAATTTTAATAAGTACTCTTATTATGTTGCATAAGCTTAATTTTTTTACTTAATTTTAGCTGCCATAATTTGCTTTCGAAATGTAATCGCTTGTATAAAGAAATAATAAAATGAAATGTGACAATGTTATCGCTCTGTTATGTTTGCATGTGTGTGAAGTTCTGTGAATAGACTTTGACGTTTACCGTATTGGTGTGCGTGTACCGGCGGCGCGAGGGGATCACGGTCGCTCAAGCGCGCACGTTGCGTGCATTTGCTAGTACTGCGCGAAGAGCGCGTGTAGTTCGTGATATTTTAGAGGTGACTGGAACTGTCATACACGAGACTACACCCGGCCACATAATGTCAAGTGAGTCTTTTAAATAATTTAATGTATAGTAATTATGAATAAAAAAATTTAAAATTCGTCCTATTCTATATTAGCTTAGCGTGATTAGAAACATTGTCAATTTTTCTTAGATATTGGATAAGCAAGGGTAGATTTAAATATATTTATCTTGTTAAGGATGCGATTCGTAAGTAGGTACTTTTTAAATATCCATTAACCTAATTTTCCGACACCTGTTTAAGGGGAAAAAAATTGGTTTTTACCTAAATTAAATTAAATAGCATCCTTATTTTACGATGAACCAATATTAATGTTTTTCCCAATTGAGTACCTACCTAATATTCTTAGTGCAGGCCGAAAATTTAATATAACTACGTATATTTTATTTTTATTAAAATATAATAACGAATAATTACTCTTTTGTCATCCTTTTTTATATTCATAGCTTTTTACATTGAAACTGACATAGATAGGACGGTATATACAAGTAGTTTATCTACTGTAACCTTAGAAAGTCCAGTGAAATGATGTTTTTCAAGTTCCGCTATCATGGCTTGTTTGTAATACCTACTTGAAATCGTCTAACACATTTCCACCTATTTTAATTTAGGTATCACGTATGTATTTGAAGGACGTCCTATTGATTTTGCTATTGTGGGCATACCACGCATTACAAACACTATATTATTTTGAATGGAAATAACCTTTGGAAATAATTGTTAAACAGCTTCTGAAATATACATTTGACATCTTTCATGTATTATCCCAATAGAAAATTATGTCCTCATGGTTTTGCCTAAGAAATATTAATCAAGATTTTAACAATCTCTCCTTTTTAATGTATGCGTATATTTTGCTTATAAACGATTATATAATATGAAATAAATTGATTGAAGGTTATCAGCACCACAAACATCTTATTATGATTTCTGAATGGTTTGCTTCAAAACAATATATTCAACCTTGAAATTCAGATTGAATCTGGTCTACCTATATATGCGCTATCTTCGTGTACAGAAATTTCGTAAGTTCATGTACAGAAAGATGCTATATTCGTAGATCAACATTGCAACATTAGATCGACCGGACTGGAAGTTATGAATTGGATTATTTTCAGTGCATACTCGTATGTCCTCACTATTACGCTCGTGTTATCAGATTAAATTCTACACGATTGTAAACATACCGCCTCTATCTCAGTCATAATCATAATACAACGTATGTATGTATCTTTACTGCGTTTCTGTCAGCATTGTGTGTTATCGCCATTAGTAAAAGCTGCATCGTTCTTGACCATGAGTTTCTTTAATTTTCTACACAGTCATTAAAAGATAAGTAATTAAGAAAATATTTACTGAGTTATAATTACATGCGGTATCGCTGCTTTGATACGAAATTAAGTTGTATTTTCTATAATAAGTATATTAACACACCATATGGCGTTAGGTACTATTTTAAAACTTTGCGGTTTGATATAAGTTATTAAATTTCAGCCACAAAGTTATAATCCACCGTGACCTGGTTGTGGCTATGCCACTGGCGCCTGTAAAGAAAATAGTCAAATAGTTAGCGGAATTTACACCACATAATGGCTATAAAAAGTTTAACTAACGCATTTTAAAAAGTATATGCATAACAACTTTTTATTTAATGATGGTATAATATCATAACTATCATCTCAAATATTTCTGTCGTCAGAAAATCAAACCAATATTCAGTCGTTCTAAGTTTAATGCTTCTATCAAACATCTTGTACTAAGCCCAGTCGAGCATTCGGACCCAGTTCTTTTTGGATACAAGTTGTAACAATTTTCTTTTAGTTATCTAATTTCAAATATCAGATCATAGCCATATTTCGTTTTGGTTGATAGCATGTAAGACAAGAATTTAGAAAGTAAATTACCAGATTGGCAAATTTTTCAGCTTCAATGAGTAAAGAAGTTACGTGTTTATCAAATATTTTGAAAAAAAAAGTGAATGCATCACTATTGCATTCCTTTATTCCGTTAAGCGGTCGACTGCCCGCGTGTACCATCCCACCGGACCGGCCGCACCTAAATAGAAACCGCAGGGACATTGCTCCCGACTTCAGCCATCGTTCTGATCCTGCGCCTGCACCGCTACTCAACTCAACTCTCAAGTGCTTTATTGGGCCTCGTAGTGACGTCTGAAATTATTAAATGAGAGTTGATTTAGCATATGCTAAATCACATCCTGGATAGTAAACCTTGAATGTTATAGTTGATAAAAATAATTTATCGTGCTTCTGCAAAAACAAACACGTATCCGATGCAGATTTCTGGAGGCACGTTAAAATAGATCAGAGATTGACGATGTTTCCTTCGCTCTATAGTAATTATTATATATTTATGTAAATAATACACGATAAACAAAATACCTTTAATCAATTTATTTCATTACATACTAGTACAAACTAGCCAATTAGTTTTATTTTATCTGATGTTGGGATAAAAATGTGTGACTTGATTATGTACCTACCTAATAATGTTATTGTTATCTTTGAAGTTTCGAAATTTATGTTTATAATGTAGGAATGTCGTAAGTAGGGAAATGACAGAACAAGAGCAAAGTATTTTGCTTAATTGCCACTATAATGAACGAATTTAACGAAACGTTGAAATTATAAAACTAATAAATTAATCTGTAATTGTGATAATGAATGCACAAGAGAGGCAGGAAAACAAAATCTTTGCATGGATTATGTACTCCTGCATTATATTTTGTAAATAGAGAATGGTGTAAGATTTTATAATAAGCTACCAATCGCCTAGATCAAATGCGTGCGTGGGGATTGTTTAAAGAGACGCGTCATCAGCACGTAGATAAAGAAGACTGATTGTCGGTTTAATTGTGGAATGCATAGGCGTCTACAGTCCCGGCACCGAATATCTGACGCTATCCAGTAGTTTTATTTTCAATTTTATTTGTGTCGCGCTATTTCCGAACTGAACGTGCGGCACTTGTCCATTACATGGTGCCACTATGTGATGGCCCACACGGCCTGGGCGCCGAGAGATATTCAAACGTATTTTATATTTGTATATTCACGTAATGCACTAAACATAAATGTCATGTTCTTCCATCTTCATGTCTGTTTATTAAACTCATAAAATATTTTGGTTACGCGCGTGTATCATTGTTTATCGGCTTTGAGTGAAGTATTTGATTTGATGTGTTTCCTATCGTTATAATGAGTTATGGTTGATATAATAAAGAAATTATAAGTATGTATTTCTAATTCCGCCATGTCATTATTGACAGTCGTATAGAGTCATAGTCGGGCATCAATGACGCCAAATTAAGCCCTGCACCACGTGCCAACTAATTGTAGACTCATGTAGACGACGGGACGAACCTACGCAGCATCTTGTTTAGAATTAACAAACTGCGCATTTCCGTAAGCATTTTCGCCGCAGAAAAATCTTTGACACAGCATTAAAATATAAATTATGAAGTTACGTAAAACACGAAATCTAAATTTCCAGATATTTTAGATATCTTCGTCGTTGGCAAGTAGAGTGTTATTAGGTAAACTGCGTACCTACTGTATCGATTGAAGAATTGTATGTTGTATGGAGCTGACGTTACTATTGTAATATTGTTGCTATTTTAATGTTAAACTGTCAATTCGCCATCCGTCGTATGAGTTTATTCTCGAGACTGAAAGTATTCACTACAACATAACAGAGACAAATTAGATCGCTAACTCAGGGCTATGGCTGGAACTTGATCAAATATAAAGTGTGTAAAAAGAATGGTGAAGACGGGCCTAGCGTTATTCGGCTTCTTATTTTGTATCGTCTAGACTAGACTCTTACTAACTGCCATGCCAAATAGCAACGTCATTTTGTTTTGTTGTCCAAAATCTATACCTACTCTTAAAAGTCATAGGCCTGCATAATATTATCACGGATAAAAGTCTGAGTACGCCCATGAGTGATAGTCAAATTAACGGGACAATTTTCTAATCACTAATTTATAAAAAAAAATCTCTATTTCAAGAAATGTTTCTTTACTGCTGTTTGTTACTAATTATAAAATAAGTGTGAATTGTTGGAGCTAACATCAGTTGCATGTATAAGTCTGTTAGTGAACAGGATCTATGATAGGAATTCCACCTGTTTAATTCCATGATCGGTCTGGATTAATATTTGCATGTAAGTAGGTAATAAACACGGGGCAGGTGTAAAACTGATACGTATAATTTATATTATTAAGAATATTAGCAGGGAGGTGATAGCTGCCAAATGTATTACGAGTTTTATAAATATACATACCTTTAATATGCTCAGGATGAAATTTGGAAAGCAGATAATAAACAGGTTTCGACTGTCAAATAATATATTGAATGTGTTTTATACACATAATATAAAGCAATCCAAATTGGATTGGAGCAGTGTGGTGGAGTACGCTCTAGGCCTTCCCCGGTTGTAGGAAGAGACTCGTGCCCAGCAGTGGGACATAAAAAAAGGTTGAAGGCAATATAAGAAATGTTTTGAAGAAAATTTTGTACTGGTACGTCTATACCCTATACTGTACAGTTTGGGTCCATATTCAGCTTTGCCCTATATTACGGAAAACAGCTATAGTACCTAGTAATATCCTTTCGTAATCTCTATCGAAAACCGATCTATGAAGGTAGAAGATATCCAAAGTGTTTGGAGCTGCTACAAGAAATGGTCCCAATGAAGTCACATAATTATTTTCCAGATCGAGCATGGGTAACGCTAGCCACAAACGACTCCTATGGTCTCGGGGCCTTAGTAGTGGCGCACTCTCTGCGCCGCGCTGGCTCCGCCTACCCTGCCGTGGTACTCATCACTCCTTCAGTCACTGAGGCCATGAGGTAAATTTGGACCATAGTTTGAGTTTGAATCCTAAATCAAATCGTAACTTATATGATTTATTAGAACATACAAATTGTACCTACTAAAAGTACGCCTTACAGAATTATTGAATGTGTTCTGAAAATACTAGTAGTAAGAAAATACTATATCTAAAATGCATCTATAATATAATAAGTCAAATGATTCTTTGAAGGCAAATCTGAAACCAATGTTAGTTGCATCTTCTACTAAACTACCATTCTACGCACGAAAGTTGGGCAAATCATTCACTATAAATATCCTTAAAAGACGTCATCAAAATTCAATCTGATCTGGCGTGAAGCAGACGATAGTAAAATTCATTTATTTTTTTCCGGTACCGTGTCTGTACTGGGTTGTTGATAGAATTATAATTTTTATGAGTTTAGATAACGCTCCTAGACATTGGCATGAAATATTTGTGGCAGATGTAATAGTTAAACGAGTAAGCAGCAATTCGATCGCGATTTTGCGTTTATTAAGATTTAGTTCTAAGAGAAATGTGACCGTTATTCATAAAGCAATTGATGTATCGCAAACACGACGGGAAGAAATAAATATTTACTCTTGTATGCCATTGTAGTGCGCAGTTTGTAGCATCAATTGTTATAACAACTAAATTGTAAGCATCCGCTTGATCTTTCTTCAATACGAACTGTTTAATAAAAACAGCTGAAAAAGCAATTTAAAATATTCTTATATTGTGTAGGTTTAAACAAAACAACTATTATATTATTAGTAATTTTTTTAATTTAATTTAATTTAAATGTAAAATTAAACTTTCTAATAAGCTGAGGAGTTAATAATTCACACAAACCTAAGATAACTAGGTATTATAAAGGTATTAGGTGTATTAAGTTTCACAGTTCGTAGAAATAATGTCTTAAGCCTGATAACATAAACTAAACTATACAAAACAAACTAGACATTTGTGTACTGTTTGTTTAAAATTAGTTAAAGTTTTTCGGAAATCGCGAACTATTACAATACCATTGTATTTCTATTTTACGGTCACAATGGCAATCAAGCAGAATAAAGGCCCTGATAAATGGACGGAAAGCTCCCTAAATATTTGCTGCGGTATACATATAAATTATTTAAAAATGGTTTGGTCATGGTAATCCAATATTTTCAGAGACCGCCTTCGCGCAGTATTTGCTGACGTGGTGATGGTAGATGTGCTGGATTCCAAAGATGCTACACATCTGGCTTTGCTACAGAGGCCCGAACTCGGGATCACCTTCACGAAACTCCATTGTTGGAGTCTGATCCAATATGAGAAGTGCGTCTTCCTAGATGCTGATACCCTGGTAAGACTTATTAGCGAAACACTGACAAACGATCAGTGTCTTGCCAAAATTAAATGTTGAATTCAATTAACTTTACTATTTTTAAACGTCAGAAAATATATTTATTTATTTAACAATTCATGTAGGTACACAGAAAAATAACAAACACAGAAACACCGAAAATTAAAAATAGAACAACATATTGCTTATATTATTATCTAAAGAAATATATTACAGCGGCCAAGTGATTGTAATGACTTATCGTATGAAATGCATACGAATTTCACGTCATATAATTATATATACGAGTACATATATATGTATTAGATTCTCCATCATTAGGTGAGGTTTGACTACATACTATCTATTATTATGATATGACTAATATCATTCTAATATATATTATGAGCATTTGTTTTGCTCCGTTCTTGAGTAGTAACAGTTTGTAGCAGTAATAATAACATTGATTATGACGTTATTAACAATATATTATTATTCCATATCGTTGGAAGTAATTAGAATTTATTATTGGACTTAACTCTAACATTATCAGATGTTAGAGTTAAGTCCAATAAAAAATTCTATCCATAATCAAAACTAATTTCATTGGGAAATCTATCACAGCTATCATTCTATTCGCAGCGACTATGACTTTTGCACAGATTAATAGGTAATTAATCGATAAGTTTACGTAAGGATCGTTAAAGCTATTTCGATTGGCAATACTTCTTTACGAGGAAAGTCAATGTTACCGGATGTGGCCGTTAGCACAGTAACACGAGATGACGAGACTCCGACAACCGTGGCCCAAATATTTGTTCCTGGCTGTTTTGGATCTGCTCCAAATTCATAATACACTTTCATTCTGAGATTTTTTTGACCGTGACAAACATTTTAAAGAGAAATAAAGTGTTTTTAAAGCTGTACTTAAGAGTATACATATCAACACAACCCAAATTCAAATTTATCATGACATTACTTATACTCTTTTAATTCAATGCTAGGAAAGTATTACAACGGTTTGATTGAATAACAGCCGGCGAGATAACATTTTGATGGAACCCATTCACTCGAGCATCGAGGCGTTTATCGCAGGTTAATGTGTCAACTGAAGTTTTATCCACATTCAGATAATAATACCTACTTGATAGCTAAATCAAAATTTGTTCACGTGAAAGGAGACGGTAAATAAAATGACATAGACGATAATATAAAACAAAGTGACTGAGAAGCTAACATGTTATTCCAAAATATATTTACTAGCTACGAGTATATTTTGTCCCATAGTTATTCAAAGCTAAAAGCAACTCTTACAACAGACGGAGAATATCGTAGCTTGTATTCTAGTCCAGAACTACAGTAACCCGAAAGGGTCTATATCTAGACTGAAAGCAATTGGGTAGGTTTTTGTACAACGCAATCAAAACTTATGTGTGTTGCATTTATTTAGATTGTCCAGAATTGTGACGAATTATTTGAAAGAGAAGAGTTGTCTGCTGCCCCCGACGTCGGCTGGCCCGACTGTTTCAACTCCGGCGTGTTCGTTTTCAAGCCTTCCGCCGAGACCTTTGACGGCCTCGTTAAATTCGCCCAGGAGAAGGGCAGTTTTGATGGTAAGACAATCTTTATAAACTTCATCAAATTTGTAGAGACATTGCTTATTTAAGCAATCAGAATATTTGTGAAGTAGGCATAACGGATTAATCATATGGTTGTTATACTAG
>DWAV01000550.1:0-18634 GCA_018231305.1 Noctuana lactifera
CAGCGAGCCGCACGTGGGGCGCGTGGTGCTGGTGGAGGCGGCGGGTGGCGCGGAGCGGCGGCGCCCGCACCAGCCTGCCTTTCCTGCGCTCGTCGTCGCGCCCACTGCGCAGATCAAGGTCAAAGAGGACTATCTAGTGCGCTCCTTCAAGGATGGCAGATAGTTAGTTGTTTTTTGTATATTTTTAAGTTTCTATTTCTCAACTTATAAACTATACTATTAAATTATGCAATATTTCATTAGCTACACTGTGCCAAAAAAAGAAGCGCGTGAATTCAGGAAAGGCAGTGCACCAATGGAGTGGTGTGGAGTGGAGGCAGCACTGCAGTATCTAAACAATGGCGTACTACCACCACACTGGGATCGCGATACGCTGTTCAATGAGCCAAGGAACACTTCTGACGATGTATGTATTAAATTTTAGTGTAAGAAAGACTAGGATACCTGTGTTGAAATTACTTAAGTAAAATCTTGTGTTTCTTCAAAATATCAGTACATATTTTAATTTTGTTTGTAGAGTTCAGATGATGAGCCACGAGAAGAAAAGGACCATTTTGTCGCACAACTATATAAGTTTATGGATGATAGAGGAACACCACTCAACAGGAATCCAACCATTGCTAACAGAGATATTGATTTGTATAGACTGTTTAGAGTAAGTGTAATTCTATAATAGGATATCACATTTTATTATCTATCTATCACAGTACTATTATCTATATAATAGTTTCTGATATTTATCCATAACTGTACTTGCTTTAAATTTCATGTCACAAGAATTTTAAATCATCATACATATATGATACCTTGTGACATAAAAGACTGATCAACTCATTGTAATAAAAAACTGTTATAACCCAACCCAATACAAGAATGTCAAAAAAATCTATTTATTTTTAATAAAAAAAGTTATTGAGAAAATGCTTCTTACAGGTGGTCCAAAAATTGGGTGGTTACAATAGAGTGACAAATCAAAATCAATGGAAAACAATTGCTGACAAGATGGGCTTTCATCCTGTTACAACTAGCATCACTAATCTATGCAAACAAGCATACAAAAAGTTAGTATATGTATTTACACTACACATTTCTTTGAAAATAACCTATTATGGTATAGTTTGTCTTTTCTAAAGTTTGGATATGGTTCGACACAAAACTTATTTATTTACTCAGGTAATACAATGTATTACTTCTTCAAACCAAATGACATATCTTCATTTGCACACAACCTAGTCTGATTAACAAAGCAACATTAATAGGAAACATTTATTTTAATATTATTCGATTACTTAAAACTAGTAATTTATACTTATTTCAGATTTCTTCATAGTTTCGAAGACTTTTACCGAAAGTTAGGAGTGACTTTAGTAGCGCATCCACGTGGCGCTCGCACTCCTCCAGCAGGACGTTCGCTCATTAGAGACCGTGACAAGCAACTGCCTACAGGGCCGTCGACACCGCCTGCTTCCACTTCAGGCTCTACATCAGGTTCCCCAGCGCCATCTACTTCCTCTACTCAGGTAGTTCAACTAAGGGCAAATAGAGTTGTTAATACCATTCCGTATAATTCTAAAATTTCATCATCCTCAACCCAACACAGTTCAAGTTAATGTTAAAAGGAATAAAAAAGAACTCAAGACATTGTTCAAAAGCTTATATAGTAAAAAAGTTTTTTATAATTAAGTACATAACATGATTATGTCAACATGGGGATGTTGGATTCTGGATTTATTAATAATTGTGATAGCCAAAACAAAAATTAAGTGTTTAATAAATCTATTAAAAGTTTTACATATCCCTACAGAGAAGTAAAGACAAAGATTCTGACAGAAGTGAAACTGATAAAAGCGACAAAAGCGAGAAGGAGGAGAAAATAGAGAAACCAGAGAAAAAGGACAAAGAAAAACCTCAAGCAAGCGACGAAGAAGATAGTGCCGACAACCAACCACTCATTACTGCTGCCCCTAAACTGTAAGTACAAAATTCAATCATATATTGGAAATTAAAATAAGTTTTATGAATAAAGGTTTTATGAAAAATGAACTGGTGAACCTAACTGTTGCACAATTTTGTTTAGAGAACAAATTATAACTTGATATGTTTTATTAAAAATAAATTCACTTCAATTCAGATTAGAAAAAGAAAAAGAGAAGGAAAAAGAAAGAGAACTGGAAAGGAACAGAGAGAAGGAGAAAGAGAAAGAAAAGGAAAAGGAGAAAGAAAGGGAAAGAGAAAAAGAAAAGGAGAAGGAAAAAGAAAAAGAGAAAAATAAGGAGAAAGAGAAGGAAAAAGAAAAAGAGAAAGAAAAGGATAAAATCTCTTCCACATCTACTAGTGAAGAAAAAACTGTAAAACCACGATCCCAATCAAAAAGTCGCAGTGTCATCACACCAGCTAAAACCGAGTTGCATGACAAGAGAACGCCTAAAAGAAGACCACCGTCATCTAAACGTAAGTTAAATGATGAAATTTAAGTTTAAGTTCTCAGTAGTCATTTGAACTATTACATTATATTAATCATATTTATATGAATGAGAAATAAAGTTCTTTAACTGCATTGCCAGAGTCTACTGCCAAACACTTCTCATACTTGGAGGAGACCCATGCCCAGCAGTGGGACAATGGTGGATGATAATGATGCAGATGATTTAACTTTACAGTGAGTGAAACTACAAACACAAGCAACTCTCGAGCATCTAGACGGCCACAGGTTTCAACTGATAGTGACAGCTCTGGCAGAGCATCCAGGTATTATGATGTATTAATATTGTAAATTCTATCTGTTTCTGTCAAGAAAGATTTACTGAGAATTGATAATGATATAATATTTAATTAATATTTAATTTCGGTTCTGAAGTTCACTATATTTACCACTCGCAATAGCAAAACGTTCAATACTTATATTAGTTGCATTGCATGTGTGAAGTTTTGGAAATTTAGTAAATCGACAATTTCTTATAGTAAGTCTCAGGCAGATTTACCATCTACATAACTTTAGATATTATAGATTCTACGCTATTTGCGTTATCTTAACCAACATTTTATAACACTGCTTTCCGCAATTATTTTATTCATATAGATGTGGACCGACGAAGAAAATGCAAAGTCGAAGAAGCCAAAGCGTGAATTCCGCTAGCAGTGGCAATACTATAGCTTCTAACAGCAGCAAGAGACCGCGAAAGAGGAAAAATACTGAGTGAGTCGTGCTTTTTATTTTATGCTTACCTATTCAACAATTTTATTTCGGAATGCCGGGCTTCATAAGTTAATATAAATTTTTGAATAACTTCTATTAGTTTTTTTTTACTTTCGCAGACCATCTGCAGGTGAGCTAACTCGTTCTGGAGGATCAAATGTAAAGGCGCAAGTTGGTGATAAGCTGAAAGTGTACTATGGACCGACCCAGTCAGAGTCAAAGGTTTGTTTTTGGTTGTATTTAAACTAACCTAAAGCAGATAGCGGCAAACGGCTGGATTTACAGGGCTGAAGATGCCAACTAGGGGAAGCTAGACATCTACATCTAACCTATAAAGGCTTTTGTATTTGTACATCCAGTAAGCTTAATAGCCTCCTAGCTTTAATTTTAAAATATATCCTGACTTTTTAATGTTGATGCAGGTGACATATGAAGCGAAAGTAATAGAAATATCTTCTGAGGGAATGTTACGGGTTCATTACACTGGATGGAACACGCGATACGATGAGTGGATCAAACCCCAACGGATTGCGCTCAATGTTACTCAACACGAAGTTCACAATAAAAAAGTAAGGACTAATGATAAATGTATTGATGTTTCATTTTTTTAGTATTTGTGTAATACAAATGAATTGTTATTTTCAGAATACAGGTGTGAGCAGGCGTGTCAGAAGTAAACGCACAGAGGGTATAGTTTTTTTTTTATATCAAGCTAATTGTGCTTTGATAATTATCCAATCTTATTAGTTGATTTAAAATTTAATGTTTTTTTTTTCCAGAGTCCTCTGCTCGATCGGACTCCGACAGTGATTCTAGCAGCTATGAAGATGTTAAGAGGTCGTTAAAAAAGGGTGACGATAAATCATTAATAAGTAAGTAAGAAACCCTTCATTGTATCCTTCATAAATATGATCGAATAAATCTAAGAGTATTTGTTTTTTTCAGCACCTAGGTCAAAGGATGCGAAGTCAAGTGATAGCAGCAGCTCGAGCAAGCCACGCAAGAGACCAGTCAGAAATGTCACAACACCTACAAACTCATCTCCAGCCAAGAAACCCCGCCCCAATGCCGGTACTGTTTTACACCAAGGTCGAGAATTCGATCTACAAGAAATAAGATCTGAATTGAAAGGATTACAATGTGTAAAGCAGGAACCAGATCTCAGTGGAAAACAAGAAAGTGTTCAGACAGATTCTACGGCAATCCCAGGCCAATCAGCACCTGCACCAGAAACAACCCAACAAAGTCAACTTGATAAACAAGCAGAAGATGTCTACGAGTTCAAAGAGCCAGAACCCTTTGAGCTGGAACTCCATGATGAGAAGAAGAAAAGAACTCATCGCATATTTGATGATATATCGCCAAACAAATACACTTCTACACTTACTAAAACATTAAGCGAAGAAATATCAGAGGAGAGTTTAAGACCGCGGCAGGTTTTACTTAGGTCGCCGTCTTTGTCGCCTTTTAGAGACTTTGGTTCGACACGCGACGCACCAGTCAGACAGAGTCTTGAAGAAGACTCCAAAGACGAACTTTTCTCTTTAGACGATGATTCCTTACCTGGAGAGGGAAGTTCGGGCCCAATATTCGAAGGTTTCACACCTGCCAAAAATCAAGAAACCTACTCCAAAAAAAGTAAAGTTACCAAATTAAGACAACTTATTGATGACTCACCTGACAGTCCAGCCGATGACGAACAATCTTCTGATGATGAAACTGGAGAATTAACTAAAGAAGAAGACAGTGATCCTAGTCCAGTCGATTCAAAAATGGAAATATTAAAAACTCCAGAACCGTTGAATAAAGAATCTAAAGAACCTGAGCCTGTAAAGGAAGTCAAAGATATACCGTTAAAAGAAATACCTGTTCATGAAATTCCACCACCTCCTACAACTCCGCCTCCCAAATTGCAATTACCTAGCACATCAATAATTGTTCCCATGCCGAAGGAACCAGAAGTAAAAGATGAGGAAAGTGCTTTAAAAGATGAACCATTTAAACCTCTTCCGATTCCACTGCCTCCAAATGAACCTCCGCTAATAGACCCTCCTAAAATTAGAATTGACAAACTAGATCCTGACCCTGTCATTTCAAAATTAGAACCACCTTCTAGTCCCCTTATTGATACTGAAGAAGACAAGTCCGAACCCGACAGTCCCGCTAGATTAGATGTGTTGCCAGAACCTCCTCCCGGATTCCTTCTGCAATCTGAAGGGCCTAAGATAGCAGAAAAGTTATTGCAAGCTATAAATAGTGCAAAGAGGCTCTCCATGTCTCCACCTCCTACTGAGGATAGACCTATATCGCCCAAAAAAGAGACTCTAAAACCAGTTGATGACAAATCACCTCTTGGAAAATTCTCGCCTGAACTGAAGGTTGCAGAAAAATTGTCACCTGAACCAAAACCTATCCTTGTAAAGACGGATTTATTAAAACCTTTGACTAAAATAGAGCCAATCAAAAGGTTGAGTCCGGCGGAATTAGTGGAATCCATATTTGGCGAACCATCCAACTTATCAGATCTAAAGAATGAATCCACAGATATAAAAAAGGTAAAAGCAAAGGAGCCTACGCCCGAATTAACACCAAGATTAACGAGTCCGCTAAATATTTTGGAACGACGAAAGAGTGTAGTAGCTGACTTGTCGTTAGGAGCCACAGGGAAAAGCAACAAGGTTTTGAGCGATACAATACAAAAGTTGTCAAGTCAAATCAACCAGTCGGTGACTGCCGCGAATATACCCCTGCCACCCTTCCCGTCTGAAGATAGAAGTGAATCGAGTGACTCGGACGATTCCGATAGGAGGTGAGTTTGATCAACGTTTTAAGACATCTAACATAACATACTTACTTACATAAGTATGGTTGGAAAATTTTCAAAGCACGGATTTCCTTTTAAAAATAGCTTAATCCGCAAATAAAGGGTTTAGACCATAGTCATCCATGTAACTATTTAACAGATCCTTTATTATTAAACCTGAGTCCTCCGTCAAGACTAAGCCAGTATTTTACATGTAGATGTCTTTGTACCTACAGGCTGATAATCGACAAGCTGTCTGCGGAGGAGTGGACAAGCAGCGGTGGTAGCGGTGGCAGTTCTGAGGCAGCGGCTCGCGCGTTGCACGCTGGGAAATCTCCCGGCGAGTGGAGCGCTGGTGAATCACTACTCATGCTGGAGGACGCGTGCAAGAATGAACGCAAACACAGTTAGTACTAACTTTTGAACTAATGCAACAAAAACCTTTACGTAAATAGAAAAAAATACAAAGAGGAAACGGTGTATACTAACCTGGTGTTGATCTGTCTTATTAAATACTGATCTCTTCTGTATTTAAATAATTGTTATCTAATATGATCCAGTACTTGATATAAGTTCGCCGGCGTGATAAACTTTATTATTATCTACGATGCATTGCAGGCGCTAGTGTAGTAGTAGCCGGTGGGATACGACCAAACACGGTGCCGTCTAACATTTCAACCGTGAGCATAACGTCAAGCGCGATCCCCGCGGGGTCAGTACCCACTCCGGCGGTGATCCCGAGCGCGGCGGCGGTGGCGGCGGCTGCGGCGGCTGCAGCGGCGGCCGAGGACGACAGCAACCTGTCTCTGTTGCTGTGCGAGGAGACCATCCCTGGCTCCCCGGCGCCCGACGCCGAGCCTGCGCCTCCGAGACAACGCCTGCATCTGCCCTTCGCGTGCGCCCCGCCACATCATCACTCCAAAGGTTATTTTATTAGGAAATGCTCCTAAGGTCAGGCTGTCAACTATTATGCAAGAAGAGCATACTTACGCTTGTTAAATCGTTTCCTAAACAACGTTTGAGTTGATTCTTACACACTGTAATATGGTTGTGGTAACATTTGATATGAATTGGTTACTTTACAGCCTGTAGATATCCAAATGCAATTGGTAGAGAAATCCTTCCCAAGATATACAATCTTAAGTAAATTATGTTGATATTTCTGACAACAAATATTATGTTCATTGATATTATCCAGCCTGCCGGCATTCTCATTTATTAACTGTCTGAAACATCAGGTCTTATCTACTAAACTTATCAGGTCAGTTCAAAAGTTACTTTTAAAATATTCATATAAAATATTACTTTTAACTTTTTTTCGTAATGGCTGCTCGGCTTTTGACAATGCCACATGTTATCGAATAACATAATGTTTATGTAACCAGGTGAGGAGCGTCGCAACTCTAGCGGTCCTCGCGACTGCGGCGCGGGCGGGCGCGAGGGGGGTGCGGGTGGGGCGGGAGGCGCGGGCGCAGGGGCGCGCCGCTCGCCCGACGAGTGGCCGCGCCGAGCGCCACTCGACAACACGCCGCCCACCACGCCCGACAGCAGTCTGGATCTCTCCCCACACCGGTACTTTAATTTATCATTAACTCATCACAGTCCCACTGCTGGCCACGCTTCCCTCAAATATGAGAAGGATTTAGGCAATAGTCCACCAAGCTGGCCAGCAAATATTGCAATAATACATTAAATAAATAGGACACATGAAGAATCGTGATAACTTAAGAACCTCACGAGAGATAGTTAATCTAATTGGATTTTAATATAAATAAAATGAAAAACATCTATACTTTTAAAGTAAACAATTTTTTACTAGAACTGAAACTATTACTTTTCCTTTTTATTAGGGAACGACGAATATCTGAACGAGACAGCCCGTCAGAGCGCAAGGAAGATGAAGAAGACAGTCGCGCACAAGATTCTTTATCAATGGACATTGACAAACCACATGGTAAGTTATACAAGTTAAAGAAAGCAACGAATGTATGGAAAGCGCGACACAATAACCTAAACCATTTTGCATAATAATGCAGATAAGTACGTGGGAATTTCAATATATTTAATTTTCATCTATTTATTGGTCTGCTATTTACCGTGCCGGTAAGTACTACACAGGTCGTCAGTAGGTATTACTAGGTATATACATAATTATGAACATAGCGAGGGAACCGCTGGATTCAGAGAGTGCAGGACCGAATGCTGGTAGATAGATGGATGGTTTGTTTCAGTGAGCAGTCGTTCGCGCAAGGCGTCAGAGAGCTCGGGACCGGGGCGCGGCCGGCGGCGGCGGCGCGACACCGGCGACCACGACCTGCACGCCACGCACGCGACACATCCCACGCATACCTTACATGCACCACACGCACACGTGCCGCCGCTCAAGTACAACTTCTATGTGGAGCTGGGTGAGACTTTGAACACTATTAAATATTGCTGATATTGAAATAATGTTGATAATTTATCACCACGTGAAATAGTAACAGGACGTAAGCATCTAAGCGACTACAACCGTGATTCTTATGTATATGAATTATCTATATGTTCACTTCTACTAATTCACAATTACATTTTTATTTGAATAAATAAAATATCTATGTTTTTACAAAACAGATCCTTTATGGGACTGTCCGACCCGCATCAACGTGCTGACGTCACGGCTGGCGGACCTACGCAAGGCGTACCACTCGGTGAAGGCGGAGCTGGCTGCTATCGACCGCCGCCGCAAAAAACTCCGGCGTAAGGAGAGGGAAGGTAACTACTGCATGTTGTGATTATAGAAGAAGGAAGGGAATATAGTTTTATGTCATTTTTTGAATATGGTCATTCATTTTTCGTTGTTTTTGAAATGGGTCACATTCGTTCTTAAAATGCAAATATTCTTTATAATCACCGAGAAACACAGATGCTTACTTAAGAAATAAAAATATATCAGTAAAATTAAAAATAGTAATGCACAAAACAAAAGTCGTCCTTATCACTAAGCAGCGATCTCTACCAGACAACCTTACGGTAGAAATCTAGTAAAGAAGGAAGAACTCCAAACTTCCGTGATTATATTTGCTCCTTCTATTGATTGCAATTGTAGCTAATGTAGTTGATTGTTATTGATAATATTTTGTTACAGCTGTAAAAGCTGCAAAGGCGGCGTGCTCCTGATAGCAACCATCGCTTGCCCATCGCGTGACTTCGGACTGAGCTGAGCTTTCCTGTGGGAGAGCTGGATTTATTCGTTATAGAATAGATAAAACATTATAGTAGTGATTACTGGCTAGGCTAGAATGTCGGATCGTATGTTTTCGGTAAATTATTTATACCGGTTTATATAGTTATAATAACAATATTAATCTATTATTAAAATTTTGGTGAGAAATAGCATTTTATTACGAATTAATCCAATTTTGGTAGATGTAATTTAAGTAGTTTGTATAATGTTTTCACGTATTTTAAATTAATACATTTAAGTGCTGGGATCATTTATGTATTAAAGCACCTCAATCAGTGTCAGTGGTCTTGATACTCTTGATCAAATGCAACAGATTGTACAGATTTATTATCAGTTTCTAAAAAATTATATATTATTGTATAAATTAAAGAAATAATTCATTTTTAAATATTGTTTCATTTTTAAAAACATTATTAAAAAAATCAAGTGTTAACGTTCAATCTTTTGGTTCTCAAGTATATTGTTTGACCTTTTTTCCTTATAAATATTGTAATAATTTGAATTTTTAATTAATAGAAAAATAGATTTATAACTTTGAGTTTCTATTCCAAATATATTTCAGTTAAATCATTGCGATACATTACTTTACATAGATTTAAACGCTAGCGAGACCGTTGATTTATTCCATTTATTTTATCAGCGAAAAAAATTAATAATCACTGTCGTGTGTTGAAGAAATCAATTACCATTATGTTAAAAATTGAGAAATTTTAGTTTCATATAAATAGTATATAAATGTTCCAATGTTAGACTGTCACAAGATTGCAGCCAGTAAACGATGGAACGATAGCCATACACTTGTTCTATCAAAATAAACGTATACTTTTTCTCACATTTTTCCCAAAAATAAAAAACAAATATGAAGTAATTATTTATTTACCTTAATTAAAGTACATTTAGACGTTATGAATAAAAATGTATCTATCTTAGTATATTTAACCAATCTATCAGCTAAAACATGAGTCCTTATCATAGTGTACTTCATACAATGCATGGACTTCATTTTTATATCCAATACAAAATACCACAAAGTTCAATGAACATGTATCTATAGGAAAGTCTAATGATGATTAAAAATCTACTAAATTGAAATGTTATGGACGTCCCACACTGACCATCGGTTCAGTAGGTGTACGTCACAAGAATATTATAAGCAACTAGTTGCCCGCTCGCCAAGTCCGTGTCGCGCGCTTCTTTATAGAATCTTATTTATTTTTAACATACAAAATTTGAAAATATAATATGGGCTACACTTTAAATAAAATATTGCGATTTTTTGATGTAAAAGGAGTCTCCTTGCCTGTACTTTTATATGGAAATTTTTAACCCAAATTTTCACTTTTCCGTTTAATTTTTATAAAAAAATTTTTAACGCAAGCCTTGTCCCAATCATAACAAACACAACATTTCGACATTCATTTTCATTACTAATAAAAATATAAATTAATATACATTATCATGGATAAATTGCATTTAGAAAGGGACAGGGGAGTGAGGCATTCAGTGTCGTCTATTAGATCGTTGGTTTCGTCGTCAGTAATAGTTAGGGTAAGGAGCCCAGGGCCCGGGGTGGTGCTGGTAGGGGCCGGGCGGCTGCTGGTAGCCCCAGGGCGGCTGGTAAGGTTGCGCATACGACTGATCGTACGACTGCGAGGCGGCCGGCGTCTGGTAGTACGTGTTGTTGCTGGGTGGCGCCGCGCTGTTGGTGCTCGCTGTTGTGTTAGGCTCCTTCTTCTTGACAGCCTCAGACGTAGTACTGTAAAAAGAATTATACATAAATATATTATTTAAACACACATTTATAATAGTATGTTTTAGAAGGAATCCATGTGGAATACAATACAGACATATATAATTTATCACATTATTAAAAAAGCACAAAAAAGTTAAAATAGAGTGATTTAAAATAATAGTTAATCCTATTTATGAAGATAGAGAACAGACATAAATAACATTACATATTATACATTACTAAATATATTCAAAGTATGAATGAAGTATTTATTTTTAAGCTTATTTTTTGCTTGTCACATAAATGTTACTTCTGGGTGGAAATCACACTGGAGAGAGGGTACATTTACCACCTAGAAAATATACACACTATGGAAAATTTGTCAAAATTGTATATAAAGATGAGGCAAGGTTACCATTGCGTCGGCGTTTGGTCATGCTTGTCCTTGCGCGCGCGCTTGCGCAGGTGCTTGGCGAGAGTGCGCGCGTGCGCGGCGGCGGCGCGCGCGGCGGCCGCGCTGCCCAGCTCCTCGGCCAGCTCGCGGCGGCGCCACGCCAGCCCCGCGCACACCTCCAGCTCCGCGCCCTCCTGCTGCTCGTACGACGCAACCAGCTCTGTGGGAAACAGCCACATTATATTTCACCTGCTATTTAGGTACCATTGTCATAAAAAAGTATTCTATGTACTTGAAAAACAGTTATTTTGATATCACAGACACATTTTATTTATATGTGATAATATAAAAATAGGAAAATAATTACAAAATGATGTATAAACCTAGTTTTGTTGAGCTATGAAACAAGAAACTAAAAGTCAACCAAATCCAATCAATCAACTGAAATACATAGATTATATCTCTATATAAAAATAATGTTATAAACATTAACAATACTGTAAGATTATAAATCTCTATATAATTCATTGCTTGATTCAGATTGTGAAAACCTCTGAATGTTTGTTTACATAAATTACATGACTGGGACTTAACATAATATCGTTTACTCTAGGTTTTTTTAATTCAATATTTTATTCAAAAAATATTCATATTCCTAGTCCAATTTAGTTCCTTTCAAATTGTTTTTAACTTACCCTCAAGCACCTCGAATGGTGTATCGGGCGTGTGCAAAGCCAAATCGAGTCTTTGCATGTGAATTCTTGGATTCAGTGGGTCCTTAGTAATTGCTTCGTCTAAGATCTTTCTTGCAGCTGCTGGTTCCTTTTTGACGTGGAACAGGAACCTCGCGTATTTGATGGACAGGGCGGAAGCGATTGCTTTATTCTTTGTAGATGAGATATAGCCCTCGTACAGCTGGCAACATTTTTCATAATCCCCGCGGCGACGTTCCAAGTTAACCCGCCTGCAATTACACAACATAATTGGAATAACACAAAAATTTAATATTATTCAATATAGTATTACATAGCTCAGTCATAAATCAAGTGTGTATTACACTTCTAGCTCAACACTTAAGATTCCCAGTACGACACTGTGTCGTGGTCACATGAAATAAGATTAATGTCTATTGCTAATGAGTAAAGCATCAATTTATAAAAAACGAAATTATAAGTAATCAATAGGAATACATTGTTGAGAATGTGAATTATTGTAATAGTTATAGAGAAGGCGAGAATAATTTATTGACCTGAACTGTATCTGCACGAGGTTGAGGCATTTATTTTTGATGCAGGTAACGACTGTCTACTATAGAAAAGGGCTTGTTGATCTGCATAGTATGTGCAAATGGTTGCCGGGCTCCTCGATGTGGGTATTGGGAGTATAGATAGAGTACATAAAAAAGGGGGGCAATTAACCTGTACTGTATCTGCACGAGGGTGGGGCAGGTCTTCTCGACGCGGTCGAGGATGTCGGCAGCGCGCGCGGGGTGGCCGTTCGCCTCCTCGAAGTGCGCCCAGTAGAGGTGCAGCTCGGGCTTGTCGAGGTGGTGCACGGTGCACGCCCGCTCCAGCGCGTCCCGCTGCAGCAGCACCAGCTCCGGCTGGCTGGCCGAACGCTCCTCTAGGAACTTTATCAGCTGACACATCAAACAAAGCTTGTTAGTTTAATACTTAATTACTACATAAATATCCATATAAAATGGGACTATAAAAATTCTAGATTATAAAACCATAACTGTGATGACACAGTTATTATTGCACTAGTCTATAATTTTTTTAATGAGCTAAAGTACAATTTATATGAATTATGAAACTATAAAATTAAGCTAGATTTTAGATAACCCAATTTACAAATAATAACTATGCAATTAATTACCCGCATCCAGAACTCCTCATACAAGGCACAAGCGATGAGACACCTTTCATGCAGTACAAGCGCTCTTTTGAAGGAGCCATGTTGTTTTTCCCACTCGAGATATGACTTCCAATTCTTCAGCTGACATCGCTCCAGAGGTTTCACATGGAAGTAAGGGCGTTTAATCTAGGAGGAAAATATCTTAATAAGAACATGTCCATATTGTCCATGTATGCGTGAACAATTTTTTTTTAAATATAATATTTTATTTAGTCATAGCTGACCTGCCAGATGATATTCAGCACGTCATACCATTGCCTTGGTAAAAAAGGCATGAGACCCTATCGCAGCTACCTACCAAGTTCATTTATGAATACAAAATTTTCAGAGCTCTATTCAAGTACAGACAAAAAATATCAATACAATGAGTCCCAGCCTTAGAAGTAAAGGGACAAACACACACATGTACAGATATTGAAGTCAATAAGACTTCTATATTGAAAAATGTACACATTTTAATATTGCAATATGTTAGTCAACTATAGTAAATATAATAAACAAAATTTATACTTACACCTTCCTCAAAAGTCCACCTAGCTGCCACCTCTTCACCAGTAGTCTTATGTACCTTTCTGCGGGCAGCGATGACACGCTCTTTGATCGCTTGCGCTTCTTCTTCAGAAGCCTAATAGTAATAAACAAAAGTAAATAATACATTTTTTATAACGGAATCAAGAACATAATGTTGTCATATGAGTGTTCACCTAAGTGATAAATAATAAATCCCATCAAATGTACCAGCAATGTGTGGGGAGTACTTGAGGTATGTACGTTTTGTGTTAATACTATTATGTTGCAGCAATGTTTATAAGCTTGGCAGTTTTGCATACATCAAAAATACAACTCGTCGCCATCATCACTTAGTTCGTAGTCTCTGTGTGTGTGTGCGTGCGTGCGTGCGTGCGTGTGTGTGTGTGTGTGTGTGTGTGTACGTACAACGTGGTCGACGGGCTCGTCCTCGCCAGGCGGCAGGTCGAGCGCGGGCGTGTTCCCACTGGTCTCGCGCACCTCGCCGCGCAGCCGCACCAGCTCCGCACGCGACACCACGCCCGACACCGGCTCCGACATCACGTGCTCCTGGAAACTGAACCGCACCGACTACATTACAACCATCTAAGCTTTATAGTCACATAGCTGATAAGTAAATACGTAAATTGTGACCTAAAATATTGTACTACAAAGAAAAACCTCTTTATTGTGCTGATTGATTGATTGATTGAGTGTGATAAGTAGAAATTAAACCAGAACAGACAAAGTCACAGATATTATAATTTAAAGTTACTTAAAGAGAAGAGTCGCTAAAATTAAAAGTAAAAGATTTATTACTAACTTGTCGAAATGTGAGGTGTAGCCCAAAGTAGGCGTAGCCAACAAACGATCGTAAATATTTGTGACATTCAATGCAGAACCGTTCTCTGCTTCCCATTTGATGTAAGCCTCCCACAAACGATCCGAACGGAACTCCAATCCACAAGCATCTATAAAATAATAAAAATATTATCGCCCCTTTTCTGGAAATTTCATTGAGACTTACGTAAGCAGTTTTGACATATTTCTCACCTATAGCTCTCTCATACTGTGTACGAATAAACGCGTGATCTTCTGCGCGCGTGGCCTTTATGTGATTGAGGTAATGTATCCACAAATCTACAGAGAGAGGGATAGCTTTAAGACCTCTTTCCAACACCTGAAACATCAGATGCACATTAACCGAGAACACGGGAGTCAGAGCATTGTCGCCGTAGCGACAACACTTTGAAGCAAGGGATAATTGAATAGCATCATCAAAATATGTCTCATATAAAATTTAGTGGCGGAGGAGGCGAGGGGTCACTCCCGTGAGGGCCGGAGAGGCGCGAGAGGCAAGCAGAGGCGAGAGGAGCGAGGAAGCGCGGCCTCGCGTGGAGTGAGCCCCCGCCGCCCCGCCGTATATAAAATGCTTGCTGGGCATATTACACCTGTTCGCACCCGGGCCCCGACGTCGCAGTGGCGGCCGCGCCGAGGCTCTTCCCCGCTAATACCAATACATGGCTATAGCGGACACCTGTTTCCTTCCATGCTCACATGGATTAGTTAACATTATAGCCTTAATTAAGTAAGTTCACTTCAATGTAAGCTCGAACTTAAATAATAATACATGTAAACAAATACAATACATCATGCTTGTACAAATTATAAATAAAAATTGCACTAAATTATTAAATATACACAACATGTAATGAAGCACTAAAATTATATCTATGTAATGGTAAAACAACACTCCGGAGCGAACTGTAGACTTTGCCTTATGAACATCGTGGGCCTCGTTGCACTGTTGGGAAAAAAAATAATTGCAAAATACCAGTTAACACTATAACAATTACAAATCCAATTGTTATCTCACATTGTAATGTATTGATCCTCATGGTAATTATTTGTCTTCATCAACTCACAACACTTAAGATATAGGATATGAGAAGATTTCAAGCAATGTACTCACCTCCAGACACTTCTTTTTACTTCCTTTACGTTTTTCATAATCGGCGTACTTGCGCCAATAGCCGTAGCAGTACGGGTAGTGCGACAGGAAAGCGTCGTAAGCTTCCCTGGCCGCCTCCACGTCACTCTGGATATAAATAAATCATTTGTAGTTAATATAATCCCTTCTAAAACTTATTTTTTATAAGATTCATTTTTATCAGTTGGCCCTTGCCAATCAACATCAAATTCAGTTCTCAATGTTTCACAAAACAATGAGATTAGCATATATTTATTCATCATAATAAAAAAACTGGTTTGGTTTCGTTGTGCCACACCCTCAAGCAAAAAATTATTATCACTATTAATAAATAAAATTTTCAAAAACGATTATACAGTAATGGCATAAATATGAATTTAAAAAAATTACCTCTTGATCGACATACTGCAAGAGATAAGTCCACCCGGTGAAGTCTGTGGGATCATCATTCACAACCTTCCAATACTTGTCTAACTCCGGAAGAACCTTTTTCTTTGGCTTTTCATCTATTGATGTTCTCTTTTCTGCTGGTACAGGCTTACTCTCTCCATTCTTAAATAATATACAGTAATATACAATGAAAAATAAACAAATGAAAAATTATGAATTGAATTTTTGTCCTACCACATAATATGGCTATGCCTACCATTATTTTGAATTTAGATATTATATATAAAAACTCTGATAAAAATTAAAGTTTTAACACCTTCAATCAGACTTTAATAGTGACATTTCATGGTTCCATTTTGGACATTCAATTATTATAAACCAAACTACAATGATTTGTTAAGTGCAAAGTGCTAAATATTGAGAATATAATAAAATAAAAAATATTTTATTACAAACCTTAGCAACTGCCTGCTTTTTACTATTAGATTCCGACTCAGATGTTGGAGAGCCGGGATCGTAGCCATCCATGGTCTCTTCTGGTTTGCGTTTCCGTGACTCCTTAGGTTCCTTTTTAGTTGAAGGCAGTTCATCTTCTGACACCACCTTGTTCAAAATGAAAGAAAAATAGTAAGTTCAGTATTTAATATAAAATATATTATATTTAGTATTATATATGTAATAGCGGATATTATATGTGTGACAAACTTATAATAAGATTAATTATTTATCATAACTGGAATACATTAGACAATTATATCAAATGTCCTTAGAAAGATAAAGAGTACAGCAATTAAAACCTCAGTGTCAGCCGGAAGCTCTGCTGGCTTTGGTCCTGGAAGCTCGTCATCAGACACATTTTCTGCATCCTTTACACTTGGCTTTTGAACTTCGGGCAATTCATCCTCTGACACTACTTCAGTTTCCTCTGCACCACCCACCTTAAAAAAATATAACATGAATGATAGATTCAGCACAATTTTGTAAACCACCCATTTTTAATTCGCCTCCCAACCAAAACCTGAATTTCTGGGCATAAGCTTTTATTGTATATAATTTAAGCAACAAATTACTAAAAACACTTACCTTATGTACCTCCTCTTCCTTAATACTTTCTTTTTTTACAGCCACTTTCCTATATTCATCCTGATCCATGGGTTCCTCTTGGACAGTCTCTATCTTAATAGGCGGTTCTTCAATGACTTCCTGAACCTGTAAGTATAACATTGTACATTAAGCTCCACTTTTTATCATAATAATATATTATCAGAAAAAATATTTTGCTGTAATGGTAAAAAATACAGTCTGCTTATCTGCCTAAAAATATTTTTTGGAAAAATGTGACAAATAATATCCCACATTTTAAAAGGTCAAGAATCATACATACAACCAAATCATTTTTCTTTGTTTTGGACATGCTTTCTTCTTCATTATAAGTACCCTCCACATCAGGTTCTTTTTTTACCTTTAAAAAAGTTAAAAGCTTATAGTAATTCATATTCTAACTTTTAAGTACTTAAAAATTCCTATAGCTTTTTTAAATAGAGTTAAATGCAGCATACATGTTTGAATTTAAAAACTTTGTGAGATCAAATTGTTACTAAGTAATGGAATTAAACTGAAAAATCATTTATTCAATTTATTATTGTCTGCCAGACACTACTTATTTACAGTAGAGGTAGAATATTGGTTCCTTGAGAACCAATATATTTATATTACACATACTATATTGTTATGTGAAATGTATTTTTATACCTCTACAATACTATCAGATGGTGCATCTGTTAATTTTTGAGTTTGCTCAACATCTTCTTTTGCATCATATGATATGGGCGAAGAGCCCATATCCACTTTAGGTGGTTCTTCAACCTATAAATAACAGTAATAAAACAAACTGTAGTGTAGTTTGTTTGTTTTTCATTAATGATACAACAAATAAGTAATTTTATATTTCATACCTCTTCTGCTGGCAGCTCAGACTTTTTTATTGTTGTTGATTCAAGTTTACTGGCTTCTTCAACAGTATTGGGGAATTTGTTACTTTTCTCTTCTGTGTCTGAATTTTCAATAGTTTGTTCTGATTTGTTATAAACTGCTTCTTTAGTATCATTAACTTCTTCTAAATGCTTTGGTGGGCTAGAAACGTCATTCAAATTATCTGTGAGGTTTGGAGCTTCTTCCAAATCCTCTGCTGCATTGGAAGTTTCTTTAGTATCCTCTATAGTGTTAGAAATATTTCTTATGGCCTCCTGAAATGTTTAAATTTATTTATACATAAACTTCAATGGATGTAATGTTGTATTACCACTAGTAATGAGATCAGCATATTTACATACAATGAGTTTGCAATTGACAACTTCAAAATATTTATTTTAAGTTGTTCTTTACTTACAAACTTTTACAACCCTAACAAAAAATCATATTATTGTTACAATGATAGTATGTACCTACCTAGACTCAGGAACTGCACCTAGTAGGTACC
>DWAV01000551.1:0-18620 GCA_018231305.1 Noctuana lactifera
ACGCGTATCTGTCAACCGGGAATGTTTGGTGGACACTAAAGATGGCGGAACGCAACGCGTGATCGTGGTGGTGGAGCACGTGAGGCAGAGATAGTCTAGATACCTGTAAGTCCGTATTTACCCCGCGTCCGCAATTCCCCCATCGTCCCCTAATATTACAGTGGAGTGATAAATTACGTTTATTAAATTCCTAAACGGGTATAATTAACATGTTCCATCGCTGCAAGAACGAGATAGAGTTGATGAAGGCAGCTACGAGTACTAGCCATCATGAATACCTTGTAAAATGCAAATATGTTAATTTTTTCAGTAAGAAAACACCTATTTGCAATATTATTATTAAAATATAAATTATAATACTCAATAGGACAGGCCTGTGTAGTTTTAATCAAATAATCGTACGTATTTAATTAGTGCAAAGCAAACGCTAACAGTGAATCCTTACAATAGACTGGTTGGTTCTATTGTAATATTTTTTTATTTTTCGAAGACCTATAAATGAATCGGTAGTAATTCAGTAGTAACAACTGCACACCGTCCTATAAGTAAGTCAACTGTTACCAGAGCCGGCCCTGGGCTGGGGTAGAGCGAAAGGAGCAGTCGCCCTAGGCACCAGGTCATAAGGGTCGCCGGAATGGTGGTTGTCTTTACCAAAAAAGAGTATTGATTTTTGCAGTAAAAGTTAATTTTCGAAACTTTATGTGAGTAATTATTATGTAAAGTGAAAGCGGCGACCAAAGGGCGCTGTAGGACAATCTCGCTTTACCCGCCAGGGATCCTTGGTGACAAGGGCTGGGCCGGCGCCCTAACTTCCTTAAATACCTAACAACTTCATTATATTTTCACTAAAAGTATATGGTACTATCTAATCGATGTGTTATCATAGACTAATATATTAATGTATGCAAGCCGTAGCGCAAGCAGATGTTTTCTTAGCTGTACACTTAGGTGTCACTAGTGAAAACATATTTCACTACCACAGACTACTGTTCACTACCTTTGTTATTGTTTTGGTATAAAAAATATTAACTTTACAACAAAAAATATCTCTTACTTATTGCTCCTCCAATAAAATTTGATTAACTTAAATGAAGACAAATAAACTTTATCTACCTATTTATAAATGTTATTACAATATTAATTTTAACTAACCTTTGGCTTAATTATTTAATCATCTGCAGTATCCACAATACACAACACTTAAAACAATTTTTCACTATTCTTAGACACTTACGTCGTCAAATTAAAGGCAATTTTAATCAACACATTTTTGTAACACACATCCAATTAAGCTACATTAAATTAGCATTACCGATGAGTATAATATGAAACGATAGCGTTATTTATCATCAGTATAAAATAAAGAGACACTCGTGAAAATTGCCATTTCCGTTTAATTCGAAAAAAAACCGGTACGTTTAAAATCGCGCGGTATTATTTCGTAGCGCAAAAACAGAGTTGAATCGAATGCCTCTGCGCGCGCGACTCGCGTGCAATAGCCGCATGTGCCGACAGCTGACTGATCGCATTTCGGAACAACACAACTACTACAATAATTACATGGTTCCAATTCTAATTCTTCTGTAACCGTATCCAAGTGACCACTGCACGCTAATGATGGATTTGACACTATATTAAACGCTATGAAGAACTTACTTCCTGTCTGTCCTTCATACGCGGCTGAGGGAACCTGGTATACCGCGGATGCTGCGTACCGTAATGTATAATAAATTGTACCTACAGATTTACCTCTCGCTGCAACTAGGTGTGATTTATGCATGGAACTGTGTCGAATTAACAATTACTGCTCTATAGCAACGTTGGTTGAACCGTTATAATTGTGAGACCACGTTCAGTTATTCAAGATGTTACCCATTCCATATTTTATGTAATATTTATGATGACGTCATATAAAATTGCTTCATAATAATATGTTTCAATAACTAAGAAATAACATAGCGCCTCGTGATACCAACCTACGAGTAAGCGATATTTTTAATATAAATGTAGAGACCTCTTAAATAATACGCAATTATTGGGATGAATAAGATTTCATAGCTTTAATCGAAACGCATTCACATTTAAAAGTATTTAGATCTCATGGTGTTCCCGTGTAAAGTTTAATTAGATTTTATCGACAGCTCTATCTACCCTCTACCCACTAACAGTAACAAGAGCATGCCCTTTAAATGGCAAACTACTTGTAGGTATTGACGTGTAGGCAAAGCCAATTAAATACTTTCCATGCCGTCTTCCGTACAATCTCATTAAGGTATTATGCATCTTTCAAAAACATTGTTTTGAATACAATGAGGTTTGCAAACCATACGTAGAGCCTTTCACTATAGTCAGTACTTTAGAAGAAATGTCACAATCGCATGCAATGGGTATGGCGCTTACATCTGCCTCTAACATTTTGCGGGTGAATTTTCGAATTGTCGTGACATGATGAAAATGTTTCCTAGTTAGATAGAGCATATTGTGAGAAACACGATCGACTTCGTTGTATATTCCTTTGTTGAACTAGTGTTCATCGCAGTAAGCTTTAATATGGTCCACGATCTTTCAAATTATATTGCCAAATGGGTTCAGAATTTATTTGTCTGTACCTAATGTAAGTACTGCCTAATAGTCTGGGTCATTATTACATATGGGAAGTCCCCCAAGGATCGATTATTGGTCCAATCATTTTTTCAAAAAATATTTGCAAAGAAAAAAAACAAGACTAATATTTTATAATTATGTATTTCAATAAATCCATTACAAAGTTTTATTCGCTACCAATCAGATCTCAGGCCATATTTTGGAACTGCACGTGTAATCCACGCAATAAATTAAATTTTCTAAAATACAACCAGTATTATCCAACGTCTAGGACGAGTGCTAAAGTTTGTAAGCAAAATCGTAGAAAATCAAACTGACCGAAAATGTATAAATAACTAATGTTTATTTCCGAACCGAAACAGTCAGCTGAATGTGTGATTTCTAAAATAAGGCCTTAGATTAATACTACATTTTTTAATTATATAAATCAGTCTCCCATAAATAAATACATAATTTCGCAAGTTATGGAATGACGGTGCAAATTTCTTATAAATAATGAAAATATTTTTTTCGTCCAAATAAAAAATTTCCTACAAACTATTGAAACAGAAAAAGCATTTTGACAATATTTCTAACAAAGCGACATTGCTTGTTTAGTAACATGTACTAATAAAAATAAACATTAGTTTATCTACAATTAAAAGAGTGTTTAGTAAAAATAATATTAATAATTTTATAAATGCCAATTTATCTGTATCTTTATACTTTAATAACTTAATAATTAAGAACATAAAATATCATTTCAGTCAGTCTGATCACAATGAAAGCTAAAAGTATGATAGGTACTAAGATGCTAAAATTTTTTACCTCAGAAAATATTAATTTAGACCTACAACACGCAAAAATTTAATTTTAACGCAATAAAAATTTTTAACCTTGAGATCTGGTAGGTATGTAGAAAATGTATTTACGATTAAAATATAATGAGGGCCTAGTACGAGTTTTAACAGTTTACAGTAAACTAGATTTGGTTTCGGTCTGGCTCATACATCTACTGGCAACACCCCTAGCGAAAACATGAAGTACTAAAAGAGGACAGTGTTCTTTGCTCGTTTTCTTATTGAAATACAACTTTGGACTGTACGAGGCTCGCAATGTATGGCACGATAGCTCGATCATGTTTTTATAAACTGTCAAAACTCGTACTAAGCCCCCTGAGCAAACTTTATGACGTGTAACAAATTGAATGTACCTACTTTCGTACCAAGAACTAGACAAGACTAGATTTACATTAAAAGTTCAAAATCATGGTTTAAATTTCACGTAAATAATGTTAAAAGTGTAACACTTTTTATTAATAACAATTGTAAAGATTATATTTACAACCAATATAATAGGGAGATTAATATCATCATACAAGTCTTATACATGTATGTATAAGTTATAAATACATAAATACAAATAGTTTTAATATGACTGTTATTATTACTCAAAATTAGGCCCTTCGAATCGTCGAATGTAACTCTTAAAAAATTTTATGATAGATATTTTAATATTTATATAATATCCTTACACTTTATAATAAATAACTAATCTAACGATAAGAGTTAACACTTCTTGTTTCTAACATAGTTCAGTATCTGTTTTTTCTTACTGCAATTGCTTTTGTTCCGATTATTTCACTCTATTCATAAATTAATAATTTTTTTGTATTTTAGTATATAATATGTAATTAAATGTAATATAATAAAGTACTGTGTAGAGATAATTAATATCGAGATCTTTAAACCTATTCTCAAAGTGCAGTTGTATATAAGAATGTGTTGAAACTGTTAAGACAATATAATTCCTATGCCAATCACTAAGCTACTTATTAGCAGAAGTCAAATAGAATACATAATTTAGGAGGAAGCCTTAATGTGATATTTCAAGCAGTATTCAGTGTTCCATTAAATTGTCACCTTGTTGGTAATTTAAAAGGCTTCTTTCAATTCTTATCACTGATTTAATTCCAAATAGGATCTTATTTTGAAGTACCCTCCAAGTAGGAAAATAGTAACACAACCCGATCGTGTCGTCCAATTGATACCAATTTACGATCGCCGATAGATTTTGTTTCAAAACATATTATTTTAATATAAAAACATAGCACATTATTTCGGACTAATAATACCAATAAAAATGGTTTACGTTGTCACATATTAATAATATTAATAATATTAAAAATTTCAGTAATATTTAGATACTTTATTGATCGTATGTTTTTTTTATATCTTATTTAAAGACGTTATGTACATGGTCTTAGCACCAACACAAAAACTTTATCTACACAATTAGGCCATATTAACTGTCTGCTTATCTGCAGTTATCTGGACTGCTCTAAGCTGTTAACTAAGTGATAATTAATTAGATCAAAGAAAAAATAAAATTAGCTTATCTAAAAGGTTCTAGCAATACTATTACATATATTAGAAATGTGTATTTAATTGGTATTCAGAATACTACCAATAAATATTAAATTTCATCTCTGTAAATGCAATTTATTAAAGAAGCATGTATTTTAAAATCATAACTAGTCACAATTTATTGATGGAAAGCTGTACAGAACGATTTAAAAGCTAAAACAATTAGGTACATTTTAACAGATTTTGTGAGATATGACATGGTCCCTAGCCAAATAAATAAATGAAGTAGGCTTATACGTTATATCATATAAGTTATATTATATTATATTAGTTGCCGATACAATCTGACTTTGAATTTCACTGCAATAAACATAAATTTATATGTGTATGCAAGTTTGTTTTCTTACTTTATTGAACACTGAATAATACAGAATGTAAGTTTAAATATTAAGTCCTATAATATAATGAATTAATATTAGATAACAATGGGCGAAGACTCTAAATACCTACAAATTAAAACAATTTTATTTGGCCCTCACTAATATTAACAATAGATTCATGTGACTTTAAATATAAGCGTTATTACCTTATACATATTATATATACCTTCCATAATTAATATAGATCCTGTACGCCACAAAATATAGGTGCATAAATAGTTTACTATGTATTAAAGCTTGTAGAAAATAATAACTGCACATAGTCAAGCTATCATGTAATTAAAATCAGCAGAAAATTTATTAAAATATGCATGAATCTGATTTATATAACTATCTATCTGACATTTTGGATCACATTATCTTTATAGGTAGTAATTTTGATTTGACAATATTTTATGAAAATGTTTATAAAAATAGCATATTTATTTCGGTTTTATCTAGACTACGACAATGTTCACAGTAAATAAAGTAAACAAAAACAGAAAATTAAATCACAGTTAAATCGAAACTTTTATATAGTAGTTGCAATTTTTATCAAATATTTTGGCATCTAATGCAACACACTACTATAAAAATATTAATATATCAGTCATAGGGTACTTTACATATTATAAGCATTTAAATGCCATCCCATACAAGTAACTGTCATAATAAATAATAATTTCAACTCTCTGATTCTCAATTTAACATTCCTTTAACATCAAATTCCTGACAATTATCACCAACATTAACCAAACCGTTAGGTATGTAATTACTGCTATGAAATTCATTTGTATCATAATCATCCAAATTAGAAAAGCCATTGGACGTACCAGACACCTCATTAATACACTCCAAGAGATGTTCAAAAAAATTTGGAAAATTGTCATAGCTTGGAAATACGTTAATATCTATAACTGCATGATTACCTGTTGAGTTATCTATGACAACATCGAATCCTGCTAACAATAAGCCAATTTTTTTTCTTAATACTCTTATTATTGTTTTGATTCTGTCCTCGTCAATTGTTAAATTAATATCAGTCATATCATGGGGATCTAGGATTGACAAAGTTGATTGACTGTCTGCTTTGCATACTTCACCTGTACTGTAGTGAATGGGATCCAATTCTTCGGAAGCATAAAAGTTTTTTAGACTTGGTCGCACACAAATGTGATACCTGAAAAGAATATGAAGAAATAAATAATTAAAAAATGTTTTGTGTAAATAGGGACAAACGTTACTTGTGTATTATAATAAAATATAATAGCTATCAATTATTATGATAAACCACATTATAATATACATCATTAATTGTGATTAATAAGATATGGAAGATCAATATTAAAACTACACAAATTACAGTGAAGTTGTTTTATAAAATTTATCAACACAATTTATTTTAACGATTCCATCCATGCATATAAATAGAACAATAGTGCATTATCTGACATAATAATATGGCTATAAAATATTTTATGTTCCACTGAAGCATGTTATAAAATGTAATAAATAATTCTTTGAAGGCTTTGAATGCTTCAAATATCATAGATGCAGACATGCAACTTATATATACAATTTATGATATTTTAAGTACAGAAATTTATTTATTATAGTCCTCAGAAGTAGCAATGGATCTACATAAAATCTCAGGTATGAAATGTGAGTACTATCTGAGGCAAAATGTAGATGTTTATTGGTTGCCGAGATCACATAATACGTTCAGCGACATGCACATTTATAAGTAGAAACTAAGCTGCAGCAAAGAAAAGCAATTACTAAACTCTCACCTGTTTCCAACAATAAACACTTTGTGAAGTACTGCATTGTGATTGACAAAGCTTTGAACAACACAAGGGGGCTTGCACACGTTCAAGCCCTTTTCGTTAAATATGAGTACCATCTCATGAGCTGATTTAGATCCATGAGCCACTGTTGGCTTACAAATAATGGGGAACGTTACCCCTCTTTGTCTCATAATTTCGAAATTCTGCTGTGTATTCGTTGTTACAAATTCAGCAAACGTTGGTGTAAATATCCCTTGTTTCTGTAGAGATTTTTCTTCATGTAATATAGAGTAATAGTTATACCTGAAAAATAACAAGGCTTTTTGTTAAAAAATAAAATTTTAATAGAAATAATATTTTATTATATAAATATTAATTCAATATTTTATCAGTTTTACAGAAATTATGACAAACATTAGTAAAAAATCATATTGGAAAATTCATTATACTATATTTGATTTACATTACATTATAATGTAGAATAATTCATACCTATTTAATAGGATCCTGACATTGTCCAATTTATCAATTACTGTGATATTTGGATGATTAGATAAGTACTGTTCAACATTGCCTATAATACTTGATGCCTGTAAAAAAAAAACATTAACATTATCATAATTATAAAATAACATTCTATAAATTGCCCCCTAGTCAATAAATGCATTGGCTAAATAATATAATTCAGTTAGCTAATTTAATTATATTGATAAAAAGACTAGCTTGTTAATTAAAAAGATTATTAAAGTAGCTGCCTGTGAGATAAATATTTAATGAGTCACATTTCAGTAATATTTTCCAAAATTAATTATTCCAAAAATAACTGTTTTAAAATTATTTTATAATATTAAGTTTTTTAAGCTATTATTTGCAAAAATACATAACAAGACCCTTAAAGGATTAAGTAAATTAAGTATATGAATGTCAATGTAACATATACATTCATAGGTAACCCGTGTTTAACAGATTAAATATACTGTATTTAAACAACATTAGCAACAGATTACTCATAACATTCAGTTGGACTTTGTGTTGTGACTAATACAACAGTCACAGGTTTTTCACATTAAATATTAGCTGAAGATACCTACTAGGTATATGAAGGTTTTTTTATTAGTGACCTTGTATTTACACATTTGTGACAGCATTTACACTAAAATTCAATATCTTTAATTTAAATAATATCTGTAATTTGAATGTTAATTTGTATACATTTTGGGACAAAAACATAATGAAAACCCACAGCAAGGCCATCTACTTATTATCCTAAATCAACAAGGAAATTGACGAATTTTTTGTCATTCACTGGCATTGATCAAATACCTTGGGATCGCCTTGGTCCGCCGCAGCAATTATGTCGGTCAATTTATGAAGGAAAACATCAATTCTACCTTGTTCTTCTAGTGGCCTCTCTAAATCCAACTGTAATTAAAGTAATGTTAAATTATGATAAAACATAACTATATAATAATAACACTTGCGTCAATAAAGATTCCTAAATGTTAATTACCTTTATGAGTTTAATGCCATGCGAGTTACAAGTTGTAGTCAACTCCTTCCAATTTAATTTCTGGCTCTTTTTATCAGACATCCAAATACCAATAGTTTTGCGGTAAGAATTGTTTTCGTTCATGTTTGCTGTTGTATTGTTAACGTGACTCATAGTATATACATAATTAAAATTTCCACCAAGTAATAAAAGTTAACAAAACGCAGAAAAAATAATCTCCATATTTTCAGACACAATATTTTCACTCAACGTAACTTTACTATACCAATAAAGTTTAATAGATAATTAAGATGATTTCGTATTTAATGATTATTTTCACTATTAGGTACTTCTGCACTACTTCATTCAGATATTTAACAAGAGATAACCCGCTACTTAGCTATAGCTACGTACTAAATTGCACCGTTTGAACATTTCACTGCACCGTCTGCCGTCTGCAGGTCTGCAGTTCTGCACCACACCACAAAATTCACGAAAATAATAAAAACTAAATCACAAACATCAATCTAATCAAAACCCTACCCAACCCAATACCAATACCCAAGCGTGTTTGAATCTGTCACTGTCACTAATTGTCAAAATGTCAATGAAATGAGTATGTAAGTCATAGACTAACATCGTAGACAGAAGATAAAAATAGACTCAGCATCAGCCACCAACGTAGCATACACGTGTGAGATAGCAACAGTTTTCTTCCTTAAAGGCTTATACACAATTTATACACTTAGTCACAATCGGATTCTTTTCCATTTTTTTAAATAATATCTGAGTCAAAATATCTTGACAGTCCCTTTGTTAAGAAGCAAATCAAAATTTTCTTATACCTACGCAAACAGAAACAAAAAAGGTCTGTTTTTATCATGCTCACACAATACACATGTCATATAAATTAATTGATTATGATGCGGTCTCGCTTTAGATTTTGTATAAACTAACGTAAATATACTCTTTAATTCCTGTCTCCTTGGCTATCCGCCCGGTTTCCTCCGTTTTATCGTTGGCGATGCGCAAATAGCGTAATGCCATTGAAGATAAAAAATATACATATAATACTCTTTGTCTTTCAATACTTTCAACACTTTCAACGTCAAAGCTGTCAAAAATCAAAAGAGAATATATGTCAATATGTCAATGCCATGCCGAAAGAAATAAATAAATGTGGAAATCAATTTTATAATAAAGATTAATGTTTATAACGTCATTGACATTCTAAAGTTTTTACTCATTAGTTTTATTTTTTACAAATCGAATAAAATTCTATATAAATTTACAGTACATTTACATGCTTGCTAGCCACAGTAGGTAGGCAGTTGCTATTGATTGTTAGCACCCGAAAATGTCGGAAGAGGATATCCTTAATGTGAAATTTCGTATGTTGGAATTATTTTCTGATTTAAGTGAAACAGAAGTTCAGTCTATTGAAAATTGGATCTGCTCAGGTTCTTATAAAAATGGTGCGTATAACATATAACTACCTACATTTTGATTTTAATAATTAAATAACTCTGCCCTCTAACAGCAGCACACTAAGATGTGGTTGGTGCAATGGACTAAATAATTAAACAAACACCCGGCCTAGAAACAGGTATAATTATAATTTTATAATTGTTTGAAATTCTCTTCTGCTGGAAATCAAACACTGTACCTTTGTAATGGTGGACGGGCATGGTAACCAGTAACCACTACACCACACTAGTTATTGATTATTCAATAACAAAAATAATAATAATGCAGAAATACAATTTATAACAACACACTAATCTCAACCAGCTGATACAGAGACAATTGAGTGTTAGCAAAAAAGCTCTGCCAGCCTAAGCTTCATCACTAAGTCGAAGTGGGAATATCTAAGTTATCTGTGTGGAAGTGAAGAACAATGATAATAAAATTATGATTCTATTTAATACTCTAGATGACTAATATAATTTATGAAATCATAGATTTTATCAAAGTGTAAAAAAAATTGTGCACCCAAATATTATTGATTACAGACTTAAAAAATAAAAAGAAATTAAAAAAATCTGAGAAGCAATTGGATAAAATCGGTGATGCAATAAAGAAACTCGTTCCTTTTGAAGCGGAAATGCCATCTGAGGAAATAGTACCACCTACGCTTGGGGATCAAGCTGACTGCAATAAAATTAACACACTACATGTGGATGAATTTTTGTATGATGAAGATCAGGTATCCAAATTGGTTAAGCAAGGAAAACTTAAAAGCCATTACTGTTTGGATTGCCATTCTCGTAATGTTGATGTAAGTAAATTTTGTTTCCTGTAAACCTGTAATTAATTCTTTTTTGGTTTTACTTAATTCTAATTTGTGAAGTATTTGATTAGTATGTTAATTCAGTTAGTCCCATATTAATTTATTATTAAGAAATTCCTTCATTTTAGAAATTGTTCTTACTGCATCATCAATTTAGTTTCACTGATCGGGAGACTTCTACAACTCTTGGGATACAAAGCCTTGTTTAGGACTTCATCCATTTTAGTTAGATAAGATTTTTCCTGTTTGTTCCAGGAGCTGATTTTCATATCTCATTCTATGTCTAAACAAGCCCTTCAATATATTTTCAAAGTATTGCTTCCTAAAGATTTAGCAGGAAAGCAATTACTGGATGTTGGATCTAGATTAGGTGTTGTACTATATGCAGTAAGTATATATTATTATGGTAATCATTATTGTCATTTTCAACCCATCACAGTCTTACTACTGAGCACAGGTCTCCCCTCAAATATCAGAAGGTTTTGCAGGGTGTACCATCTGGAACAAGTGGAGTAGACAAATAAAATAAAATACACAGTAGATTGATGATGATTATATTGTACTTTTTTGCAGGCATATAACTTATCCAATGCAGAGACAATAGTAGGTGTTGAAATGAATAAAGACTGTTGTGACATTCAGGAAAACATAATTACCCAATTTAATATGGACAGCCACAGAATCAGAGTAATTCTTGCAGATATAATGGAAAGCAAAGATGTACTGGAGAGTTCTGACATTGTCATTATCAATGTTTTAGATTTTTTTGTGGATATTGAAAAACACAAAGAAATGTGGTATTTCTTCAAAAAACATATTAAGCAAGGAAGCTATCTTATATCAAATAGAAGCATGACAGAAACCTTAAACACACTAGGAATTCATGAAGATTTTGTAAGCTGGCTAAATGTTTGTAAACCTAATCAAATGGAAAATGAAGTGTTATTTGATCTAGAAGATTACAGTGAATTATTTTTGTATAAAATAAATTAAGCATTATATTTTATATTAACTTAAATATATAAAAAAATAACAATACTGTCATTTAATGTCGTTTTTATTACTACAGTACACTTTACAAATAGATATAGATATGAGCTCAGCTTAGCAAAAGCTTTTATTTATTTAGAACGGTTTTAGATAGGTTTCTGGTGTTTAGGGAGGATTATATTATGAAATTACGATCCGATCCCGCTTCTAGTCTAGGTCTAGAGCAGCAAAGCAAGGCAATGCATTATTGCAATCTGTGTCCACACTGTCCACTGATGATGTCCAGGAACTTATAATATAAATCTGTGACAATGGCAACCACAGAGTACGTGTTATGGCAACATTATAATATCAACTAAGTAGTCTGTGAAATATAAAACATCTCTTTGTCTGTGGTACGGCTCCGGCTGTCCGCTGTCTGTTCTGTTGGCCACACTGACAAAAAAGCGCCTTTGCAGCAGTGGTGCCAAATTAGGCGATTTATCGCCATTTAGGCTACCTCGAAGGGTGTTGGGGCGACCAAAAATTGCCTAGGAAAACAAATTTGGTGGAGTGGAAAATGCATCAAATGAATCGTCTGAACGCAAACGCACAAATCGATGATAGGTGGCTACCTGGTTTTAAGTCAATTGGTTAATTAGGCTAGATTTGATTTGATTGCTAATTTAGACATACCTACATTCGGCAATATCAGGCTACTTTTCGTTAAAAAAAAATGGGCGACTTGGAATGCAATTCACCTGGCAATGGCATGGCAACACTGCATTGCAGCACCATTGACCATTGTGTTATGTGCTTTGCTTTGATTTGATGCAAAATAAAATGTATTAAATTATATTTTCTAGTGTGGTTTGGTTTGATTAAAAGTTTATTATTGAAGTGATTTTAGTGTTGCTTATTGTATTGATCTAAGATCTTACAGTAGTCATGTGGCATGAAGCTAGAAAACAGGAACGGCTGATCAGAGGAATGATCGTAGATTATAGGCGAAGGGCAGAACGACGCAAAGATTTTTACGAGAAAATTGTTAGTATTTTTTCAATTACATTACACATAAGTGAAAAGCGTCCATTAGATAGTTTTTAAGACATTTTGTGTCGATCTTGTAGAAAGCGGAGCCGACCCAATTCTTGCAACTTCACGGACGGCCATGTAAAATTCATTTGGACCCAGCTGTGGCCGCTGCAGGGGAGGGGCCTGCCATCATGTAAATATTTTAACAAAATCATAAATCTACGTAATTTAAAAAATTTCCTTACCTATAAAATAAGTATTATTCATAATTTTTTATCGTTTATGTTCTATGAAACCTTGAACATCCTAAGAGATGTGTGAAGAGAATGAATTTAAATACAACACCATTTTTATATTTTAATTATTTGCCTAGCAAATTTAGTCAGGGCTTACATCTACCTGTAATTGTACGACAATGACATTACTTTACCTACCATCTTTATTAATGCTAATATTATTTTACATAGTATGCCATGGCAAGGTGACAACAACAATCTTATTGACCGTTTTGATGTGCGAGCACATCTGGACTTCATACCTGAAGTTAAAAACCCTGATATACCACCATCTGAGCTAAGCCAGGAGGAAAGACAGTGTAACTATGAGAGGTATAGGATACTGGCTCAAAATGCGTTCCTGGGGATAAGTAAGTAAAATTTTCAATAAGCACCCATAGGAAGACCATTACAACTGAACCACAGCTGCAGCTCTTACAGTTGGAAAATTATGCATAACCATCTTACAAGCCATGTTGCTCTAGTTAAAAAAGGCTTCCTGGTACTGTTGGGAAGGTTGTGGGTTTGAATCTTGTTGCAGACAAAATTGTGTGTACCTATTCTATAGCCACTATATTATTATGAATGACCACTCATTGTAAATAAAAATGTAAAATAGTCTATATTTATTCTTTTGAAATCAAACAAAATCAAAAAGTTATTATTTGTTTACCATTCACTTGTTTACAGGTGAAGACAAATTTCTGCAGCAGCTGGCTATAGAAGAACAGTTCGGTGTTACGATTGAAGAGAAAGAAATGCAAAAGGAAAAATTACTTGAAAAGAAGGGATCTGGTGCAGCTATAGGATACAATTATAATGATCCGGGAGCACAGCCTTCCTGCTCGAACGGTAGATTCAGCATTGCTATACTTAAACAACAATCTGCTGTGATGCTTGCAGGCTAAAATAAAAGTTTGGGGTAATCAAATGGGGTGGCAACATTTCCTTGCTTGGAGCAATTTCACGGTGTTTGATATTAAATTACAGGCCCAGAACCTAAAAAAGTGGAATCAAAAGATTCCGATGATGACTCTGATCTGGAGATTATTGATGTGGATCTAAGCATTGACGTGAACAAGATGGCTTCTGCTGAGGTGAGTAAACCTTTCAATTATCTTCTAACACAAAAACAAAATTTACTTATTTTTTCTGCGTCTAGTCTACTGTATACATATACCAACTCTATCTTGCTAGTATGCCCTTATTGCTTTTTTATTTAAGTTCTGCATATTTGGTTGTGACCAACATACAGTTTTGTTTAATTAATATTACATAATAATAATACAGTTTTAGTCAAGTCAAGAGGAAGCAATATAATAACAGATTATGTTCATGTCATAATATGTATAGTTTGCATAAATTTGAAAATTTTAAATGATTTGCTCTTTAAATTGGATACAATTATTTTTGTTTTATATAGTGGAATGGGATGAAGTCATTTGGGGTTTAAAAAAAAAAACGCTTCACACTCACAACCTCACACTACGATACCCTGTGTCGTGGATGCCATGGACAATTGGACACACACAAAGACAAATACACAAACACCCAGACTGGGAACAGAAATTTAAATTCATCATTTAAATTTCTGACCCACCGGGGATCGAACCCGGGACCCTTTGAATGTTGGACTGGTGTGGTAACCACTACACCACACGGGTCGTCAAATCACTCTTTGTTGTGAATAATACACAATTAATAGTTAATAGCTTGCTTAATAGTATGTTAAAGATTAACTAATTTTTTTATACATTGGCTAACTTTTGGTTAGTAAGTTGCTAAAGAATTAGTAAGAGCAAAAGAAATAAACATGGATATTGCTAAAAGAAATTATGAATTGTTTGTACTGTTTGTCAACATGTATAATAGTGTTTTTTTTTTAATTTTATTATTTGTAGAAACAACAAATAAAATAATTTAAATAATAATGTAATGTATGGAGTGCAGGCTCACGAGCTGAATGCGGTGGGACCGCAATTCGGAATGGCGGGCTGCGATCTGTTCTCGTTCCTGACGGGCGATGCAGACGACGCCGAGCATCAGAAGCAACTGCTGCGTGAGGAGAAGGAGAAAGCCATGTTCTCCGGCAGGAAAAGCAGACGCGAGAGACGCGCACATCGGTGAGCTTTGTTGTAGCTAACTTCATATATTGGTAAACAATTATATTCTAGAATTCAGTAAATTACATGTTATTGTATAGTGTTTTAATAATAACTAACCTCATGAAGATTCAGGTGTTAAGTCTGTTAGAAAATTGGTTAGTTTTAAATTGTTACATTTCAAATCATTCATCACTTTGCTGTATTGCTCGGTTAGACGAACTGCATATCCAGTAACGTGGCCACATATGGCCCTATGGCCATGGTCCTATCTATAGGCTATTTCCCTTGCCACCCACCCGTCTTGTGTGGCCGGTGTATAACTTTTTTATGGCACTCTGATTCTAGATTTTTTTTAGTGTATCAATGGTTTTAAATAAGTTAATGATGTGATAGTGACAAGAAGCTAGCGTCGCGCGTGATGAGCCCGCCGAGCTACGCGGCGCGCTCGCCGGCGCGCTCCCCCGCGCACAGCCGCTCGGCCAGCCGCGACCGCAGCCCGTCGCCCGCGCCCGACGCCATACAGTTCATCACCTCCTTCGGACCAGACGACGAAAACACCTGTGAGCACAATGCACACACTACACTATATAACACTACCTACAATATACTATATTATATGCATATATATTTCACTGCACTATACTCAATTTTTAAATTATAGAGATAGAGAGAGGAAAATTTGACATTTCATGGTATTTAACCAGTGTAACTATCCCCTAGTTACAATAAAAGTGTGTGTGGATTACAAGTTTAAATATTTTTTTGTTTAAGGCTTATTTTGTAAGCAAAATGATCAAAACCGGATGTTCAGTGGCAAATCAAGTGGTGATATTATTTAGCCTATTTTTATATCAAGATGTCTTCTAATAATAAAATCATAATAAAACTGATTGTATACATTTTGAATTTTCAACAAATAATCTTTTTATTTATTTATTATGACAACATAAATGAATGTCCTTTTTAAAGGTTTTTCTTTTAATATCTATATTATAGATTATAGATTCAATAATATTATATCTAAAACTAATTAATTTAACAGCTGCAACACAGAAGCCTTTGTATGCAGATAAGCTGAAAGTGAACTTGAAAAAGAAGATTTCATACTCTGATGCTGTACAAAAACAGAAAACTAGGTATAATTTGATCTTAACACTATTTTGTATAAATGTATTCTTTTTCATTATGCTGATACGGTACGGAAATTATGAGTATAATTTTGTTATAATTATTATGTTGCAAGAATTTGAGTGAACACCACATAACTGAGAATATAAATTGTTCTTACTAAGAATATAATGTTCTTTGTCACAAAAAAGTAAAGTAGGTATTTATATCGGTAACATTCCACTACAATTTTTTTACTTAATAATCTTAATATTATTTATATTTTACTTGACGGACACAGATCTTTATAGCCCCGAATTAAAAGTATTAAAACTTCCTAAATTAAATTAAATTCATGGCGCTGTTTAAAATACATATTTATAACAAGTAACATTTTGGTACATTTCATATTCTTTAAAAGAAATGTCAAAAACATAAAATGGCTTACTATAATAATTTCTTTTTACAGATCCGGCTCGGGGGATAGAACAGGCCCGCAAATAGGGCCTCGATTACCCAACTCGAGGTCTAGATCGAGGAGCAAATCGAAGTCGTATTCACGGTCGCCTTCAAGATCACCTTACTGGCACAAGTCCCGTTCGCGGTCGAGATCGCGGTCAGATACACGGTCGAGGTCGCGCTCACAGTCGCGTTCACGGTCGTCGAGGTCGCGTTCACGGTCATACAGTCCTTGTCGAAGGACAAGATCGAGATCTAGATCGATATCTCGTTACCAGAAAGGAAGGAGATCGAGGAGTCCTACAAAGTGGGTATTTTACATTATTTTCAAAACAAAATGAGACCATAAATGTAATCTCACATACCACATCTCACTATTACATGTGTTTTAGTTTATGAATGCAAAATTACCATGTAAACCGCCCTTAAAATTTATCTGATTGTATTCCGGGCCCTAAGATTTTAGGATTATAATTGACGAATCTGGAGATTTCCGCAATCTATTTTTAATACACTCAATTTACTTGACTTAATAATATAGCTTTAACTTACTAAAATATTCCTTTTGCAGCAATGCTTCTAGTGGCCGCGCTAATAGATCCAGGTCGATGTCATACGAAAGGTAAGCCTGTTGATTTTCACCATACTATAACGGCCCAAGAGAGGTAAGTTACAATAATATCATATTTTAGCACCCTGTTAATATAACTTGAGGAATGAGTTTTTTTTTATTGAAGTGTAACTTATAGTGTTGGTAAAGTGATGCTTTTGCTGAAATATTATGTGAGGAATGTAATAGTTTTTGTCAAAGGATAATCACTACATAGTATAAAACAAAGTCGCTTTCTCTTTCCCTATATCCCTATGTATGCTTAAATCTTTAAACTTACGCTACGGATTTTGATGCGGTTTTTTTAATAGATAGAGTGATTGAAGAGGAAGGTTTATAATGTATAAACGTTCACAGGTTTTCTGTAGTGTATGTATTTAGTATCAGCATTGCACCCGTGCGAAGCCGGGGCGGGTCGCTAGTACTTAAATATGTATAAATAAAACGTACTCATTATAATCAATTTTGGATTCAAGCGCCCGAATCTCAAATTATTTATGGATACATATTTGGGGTTAGGTACATAAAATAGATTTTTTGACGTATTTACGTAATAATACAATGAGAATACTTATAATTTGATGAGTAAATATCCGGAGCGCTGCCAATTATTATCTGTTAAATAATTTCAATGTAACTATTAAAATTATTGTGATTTATGATATTATTATTATGGTGTATAGGCAATCGTGAGGCAATTTGATACGCACTTTTTCCCAATTCCTTAATTGGACTTGACTGTAATGCCATTCTGACTTACGCGTTACACTTCGATACATTTTTGTCGTGTTATTAATATGAAACCACAAATTAATGTTGCAGTAATGACAAGAACAGCAGTCAGGCCAAGCCGACAGTGCCGCGGTACTACGGACGCCGCAAAGAGGACAAGTCTTCTAGTGAATTGTCGGCGTTGTCTGATTCCGGCGATTCGTGCGATGATAGTAATAGGTAAGTTCTAATTAATTTATGTAGAAAACATCGCTTATTATAAGTAGTAATTATAAACGCTATCTATTAAAAGTAATCCGAAGTGGCAATATGTCTTTAATAATTAATAGTTTAAAAAAACTAAAAAAATACGCTTAGTCGGTAACTTATCCGAGACATAGGTGATCGGCGCGCG
>DWAV01000552.1:0-18606 GCA_018231305.1 Noctuana lactifera
CTACAATATAGTAACAAGAAAGGGTCCGACGAATCGAGATTCTTATTTTTTTTGTCGACAATTTTCTATCTATGTACAGTACATAGGGTTGTCTAATATTCGATTTTCTAATGCACCGTAAAAAGACTTCAACGAGCTTACAGTGCCTTTTAATGTTCAGTGTGTTTACATATAGAATTTTATTAACAAATAAAATAATATTAGCTTTATACATGTATGTATGTTGTTACTAAAGTTAAACACGGTGCTGAGACAATGATGCAATGCTTAGTTTGATTCATTCGCTTTGTGAATTTGAGTTCAGTGAATCACCGCGTTGCGTGATGTTCCCATTTCACTTGTTTTCGTATGCAATGCAAGGTTAATTTAGCGCGGCTTGGTGTATAATGTGTACCTACTTAGTTATTTTTAAATGTACATAAGTCTTAATTAGGAGTTTAATAATGATGTTATTATTTCGCTTTTGTAAGATAAGCATGTTCAATTTTGTATGCGATTTTTACATAATATAATTTAACATTCTACTTTATTTGTTTTAAAATTCAAAAGTTCTTAATACCTATCCAGAGCAGATTTATTGCGCTAGGAGAGAAATCACTTTATTAGCCAGAAAATTTATTTTTTTAATCCTGAGCTTTAGCTGATCTATATGAAAATTGTAAATTCGTAGTTAAAATACAGTTATACTCAACAAATAACAAATAGTACCTACATTACAAAATAAATAACTATATAATTTTATATTTTTAATTGTATTTAAGTTTGAGGTTAATTAACCGTAAATGCATCTAAGAACCTTTATTCGAAAATGTGTGAATGTAGATATAATATTCTTACATTATTCTTAGTTACCTTCGTAACTTAACGTCCAACGCGTTCAACGTCCCATCTCCAGACCGTAACGACTAAGTAGCGTTATTTTTAATTTCAAATAATAATTATTTCGTGCCATGTTTGTTATAGCCGTCGTAAATATATTTTCATTACTGGACTTGATTACGTATAGTAGTGTGTTTGCATCTTCTCAGTCGGGTAATAAAGTTTGTAATAAACGTGTCTCGTTTGACCAGGCTTAGCTTTAATTTCTAAAACAAATGAAAAGCTATCTCAGAATGCAGAATCATTTTATATTCTGAAAAGGCACATACAGTTGGATGCATATTTATTAGCATGAGCTCGTCACGAGTCTTGGCGCCTAGTAGCTTTATAAAAGGCCCGTACTAAGCCCATTTTATTCTCGGTTAACTCACTTAGCCAAGAAGTGTATGGTCTGTTTAAGGGTTTAATTAACCAAGTCGAGCGACAAGATATTGAGATCAAAGCGATCGGCACAGACGGTGAGCCAGACGACTGCATGTTAGAGGGGTATGGTGAGGAGGGGGAAGTTCAGACGGCGCGGGGGTGGGAGTGGGCGAGGGGCGCGGGCGTTACGTCAGACCACCGCATCCGGGTTCGCGGCCGCTGCTGCGCACGCGCCGACGACCGCACGCTCTCAACTTGATGCTGGGGACAGGTGGACCAATGGACGAAATAAAATTTATCTATCATTGGTTAACTCCTAGTAAATTGATCAAAAATATAAATGTATTTTGACTTCTATATCTCATCGTCATCTTCATAAATTAATTAGAATTTAAGAGAAGGCAATAAATTTCGCAAGCTCTGTCGAAATAAACTAAGGGGTAGCTATTATCTAAATTAAATTATTAAAATTAAATTCTAAGGGAAAGACTACTTAGAACAAAAAATATTGTAAAATTGCTACAGACTATTAATTCGCAGATCGTAGAGCAAAAAAGTGGTAACTCTATTATTGGTAAGTCAAGGCAGTTGTGGCAATCGGAAATCGTCCAAATTCTAGGCCAGCAGCTCTCTATACGTAATAACTAGCTGTCTCTTTCACACAATGTGCAAAATGGTTAATGATAATGATTACTTACATAGGTAGAGATAGATTTTCTTAAACCTCAAATGTTGGTATAATACATATTATATACTATATATTTTCATAAATGATAAATATTCCTTCTTCATTGTCATTACAGATTTACGACTGTAATTTAATATAAGAAAAACGAGTTGCACTCTGCCGGTCTCTACTGTCTGTTCGCGCCAGAATTTACAGTTCACATATTTGTGCTATCAGGTTTAAGAGGACTTTTATTAGGGTTTTCATATTTTTCTTTATTAATTTTCATGTTAGTTTTAAATAAAGAATTTGTTCATTTCGAAAAAAGAAAACAATAGGAGTAATAAAAAATATTAGCTAGAAATGAAAGCTTCCTATTTAATTTAATTCTAGAAATGTCACATGGACTTGTTAAACATAGGTACAATTACATGATAATGTACTTACACAAGTCAATGAAATGACTACAATATATACGACTACAAATTAATAACTTGAGACTCCGATTTCTATGACAATATCTAAATAGACTTATAGTCATTATATTCAAGGCTGAATAAATCCACACGATAATTCGTTGCTAGGCGGATTTAAACACGATTACATAGCTAAAGAGAAAGTCGCTTCTTAATACAATCAAATGCAATGACAATTCACCATGTAGGTACCTACTTAATATTCTAATTTCTACGTTAATGTTTGGATATTAAATTTCAGTTTTTTTTTCTAATTGCATATATATTTTTGTAGGCGGTCTTTTGGCGGTGTTTTTTTTAATATTTGTTTTTATTCATAATGTTTAGCTTTAAAGAAGATTAGAAGTAGAAGCCGCAGCATTTAGACAGAAGCTAAATGTACATAAAATGCTAATTTATCACAAAGTGACCGTCGATTTAGGCCTCCAACCGGAACTCTGCAGGAAGGCCACTTGCTACCACTCCATTGCAGTTACCTCATTGACAACGGAATGAGTCATCAAATGACTAGAAACTTAACATTATTAAACTTACGTACTACGTAATCGCAAGAGGAATGAAAAACTCTATGTAGAGAACATAATTTTTAGTGTGTTAAATAGGTAATGGAATATGTCTCGATACTCTCGATACATCTATGTATACCTAAAACTTTTCTTGAAGCACTTGTCATGAAGCACAGACGTTGGGTCAGCACTACGTTTATTCCCATCAGTGCAATAACGATCAGAAACCAAGTACCTAATGTGCGTTTTAAGTAATTATTTAAATTATTCTCAAAAGGCATATGCCACATCGCCAACCCGCATTTGGCCAGCGTGGTGAACTATGGCCTTCTCCTTCCTTCCTTCCTTCCTTCCTTCTCCAAATATGACCTTCTCATATTTGAGAGGAGATCGGTACCATGTTGTGGAGTTGTGATGGGTTGATGATGATCAAGTAAATAATTGTAAATGTACAATATAGTTACCGGTAACGGAAGATAAATAGATAAACTTAAAGTTTACATAGCCTCACGAGTTTAATTGGCCATGAAAGTAGTTCGACCTATCTAAATAGCTGTATGTATTTTATAACCAACTCATCGTGTGAATATCGGTATTAAGAATTAAGCTCGTGTAGCCGTATAAAGTATACCTAACAACTTAAGTATGCTTCATTCGTATGCGTTTAACGGTTCTGAGTCTTTTTGGACCGTAGTCTGCTGATTGATTGCCCTCATTTAAAGTTATCTTGAGAGCCTTTTAATTTATTATTGCAGGCTCTAAAAGATAAATAAGGTGATTTACACGTGGCCGTTTTGAACGTATAAGATCATTGCTTTACACGTGTCAAAAGACTTCATTGTATTTTGTAAAGGAATGTCTGCTGTGGCACGCTAAGCTTTTTATGAAGTTCAAATAGCTCTTGTCCTTAATGGCTTCTAGACGGTTTTGATCTCTACTCGTATAAATTTATTTGACTGCGGAAGCTTATTGACAAATTGACATTCTCAATGACATTTTCAAATCTCTTAATTAATACGATACAATCTCTTTATCTTTGCTGATGTCTATTAAATACACTAACCAATACTAGATTTTACGCTATTTAAGGAAATCAACTGAAATAAAACTCTGAAAAGTTATAATCCACTAGATAAGAAAGGTATGAATAATATCGTGCGTTCCAAAATTGATTCTAACTCAATGTTCTCAGCAAAAACCAGAATCGCGTTGTGATAGTGTTGCAGATAGTTTGCGACATTCCTAGTTTTATGTACACTGGCCAAAATCTTTCGAAGTGGCTTCGGTCCAAGAGTAGTGCATTTTTTGCGCTAGCACAACGAACCGGTTACCGAAAGTTGCGCGGGCGCATAACGGCATGGTCGGCGAGAGGCGCGGGATCGGTCCGTGGGAAGAGCGAGTTCCGGCTGTGCCACTTGCGCCACGCCTTTCACCGCGCAAGGTCGCTGCGCGGCCGCGCCACTTTCTTTTATATAACCGCCTGCCGCATGCGCTCGCCAACGGAATGCGACACCCGAATTTATTGCAGTGACGTCACCCGAGATGATTCATCACTCCTGCGTATAGATTTTCTCTCTTGCTAAAGATACTGTGATAACAGGACCTTAGATAATATAATCTGTCTAGGAGTCAGAATGTTAGAACATCTGTTAGGTTATCCAAAATGATTCACCATTTCTATCGCCTAGATGTATCTATACTCCTGTTACGAATATTGGCACGTGAAGTGGTGTTTCTTTGAGACGTAGTTAATATTTTTGGACCGCAATTCATTTACAGTAACATGCCTTTAACCTTTAAATAACTTTACGTTGAATTCGCAAGCATGCAGGTTTTCTCATGTTATTTTTATTTTCTTTCACCAAAGAGGAAGCGTTCATTAATTTTTAATAAGCACATACTTAGGTATATTAATGAATATTAATTAATACTCGTAGCCGAAGAGATTTAACAGGGATTCATCTGAACAGTAGGCCAAAGTTCAACTAATAGAAAGACTTTCACTGTCCTGAAATAGATATCAAAAAATTACGTACTTTAATTAGTATAACAGTGAAAATTGCTTGATTGCACAAACTCTACCATAATTGTTATGGTTTACAGTCATATAAAGTTGTAATAATATTAATCCGGAAAATGAGCGTAGATGGCTGACCTCTACTACCATGGTGGATCTCTTGTACCATAACTAATATTTTTGCATTATTCCTAATTCATGTGACACTATATACCTAGTACGTAGCCATTTTTTTCTTTAAAAATTACAAACATTAGGAAAAAAAGCCACCAACATTTGTCCAATACTTGCCCATTACGTCCCCATACCATGACTAAACATGCAAGATGGTCATTTGATACAAAGACACTTCAATAAAAGTAGATTCATAATGACGTATTTTCTAGAGTTCCCAGCATTAAGGTATCAAATTATTATTCTCTGTATACAAAGCTTTATCAGATCTATAATGCATTTCTTGATATTTTCACATTTTACGGTTTTGAAGGCTAGTCTCTAGCAAAGCACTCTAGGATACAGGTTGTGTCTAATATTTTATCTGCATGCAGATAACATCAAAATTAAAAAACCTGCTTAATTGGTTTCAACCGTTCAAATTTTCTTAATAAAAACTCATGATAAGGTACGTGACGCTGTAATTTATAATTTCACAATACAATGTTTGAAGTAAGTATTTTATTGAAGTATAAGAAATATATTATGTAATATAGTTTAATTTATATAACAGGCGCTGTAAATAGTTCTTGTTCGTTTGAAATAAATACATTTAATATACATAGGTACTGTTTTGTAACATGATTCTGTTTGAAGATTGTCACATTTTATACTGGTGCTAGCGGACTTGATAATGATTTGCTGCAAAATATAAAATTAAATTGATTAAATAGACAATGTTCCTATAGTTAACATAAATAAAGTCCCAAAATAATTGACAATAATGTGAAAATCAAATAAGTTATTTGCATATTTTAATAATAATCAAAATTCCAATCGTCGTAGCACCGGCGGTACGTTGTTTCGTGTTTGACATTAGAAAGTGACTGACAGGTACATCCGGAACATTCCGGTTCCGGAACTACAGCGAGCTTCTTGTGTGGCGGAATGCGATTACATCATCTACCTATGGATGCAATACATTAGCTAATTTGCGGAGCACTAGTTAGACTACAATACCAACATTTTCTTTAGAATGTGTGTCTCGATAATTTTTCACATGTACCTATATTACCTTCCTACTACCTACATACCTTAGACAAATTTAAATACATAATGTCAGGCATATTATGTAGTGGCCATTTTTCATGCGCGCTTCCATGCTGCGGAAGACACTTGCCATCGCGTTGAACCCTAATCGACCTAGCGACAACATCCGACGCGGGTTGGCCACTAACCAATCTGTATTGGAGTAGCGTGGTGCAGTATTTGGTTGTAGGGAGAGAATCGAGCCCAACAGTGGTCCATAAAAAGTTATTGCAAGCATGGCGTGTAAAGCTCTCTGTACCTTTGCATTATAATTTAATTTAAATAAAAAATAGAATGTTAAATTAGTATAGAACAAAAAATATATATAAATGCTCTAAGGTACATAGTTAATCTAGCTTTGCAGTCATCGACTAATAAATAATCTAGAACTTTTGCAAGCTACATTTATGTATGCTATGTTAGTCTATATGATCGTTTTAGTGGCATAGATATGAGTTTATATACAATCTATATTCATCTAATTTTATCTGTAGTAAAGTTTTATACTATTTTATCTGTATGTGGATGAAAATGGCAGTTGTAAGTCAGTTGACACTACTGTCAAAGCCAGACTGATTGAATTGATTTAATTTAATATTTTGTTAATAATGTGTTGTGGTCGGTTCGGTGACGAAATGCCAATGCAGGCAAAATGATTAATGTTGTTTACAGTTTTAATGATTGAATTAATGATATTCGTTACTCGATAAGTCATACTTTATTAAACTGTTTAGTTATAATATTAGGTTGCCGTACATCCTAGAAGCAATTTGAAACAAATATGGATTCTGAAAACTCAAAGAGTCCGCCCAAAAAGTTAAAGAGTCCTGTCCAAGATGGGAGCATAAATCCTAAAACATCGGTGATGTAAGTTTCCGACAATATTACCTTGTAGTTGTGACCTTCAGTGAATAATGTATGTAAACAAAATTTTTAAAACTCAAAGAAGTCTATGTAAGGTTATGTCACAAAGATAAATTTACGCGCAGTACTTTTAAATTCTGCTTTATTATTAGGTTATATTCCAAAGCTCATAACTTAAATTACACACAGGAATAACTTAAACTTCCTAAAATAAAAACATCTTGAACAGTATTAACATTAGCTAGTATGGAGCAATATTCTATTCCTACCCTTATCTATCTATGTATGTAACAAATACAATCCTTGTCTATGTAACACTGTGATCAATTTTATTGAGGCTATGGCTATGGTAAATAAAAAACAAAATCACCAAGTAAATAAAATGTCTACTATTGTCCCATTTTATGACAGACCATTTTATTACAGAAAATATGAAAGTTTCCAGTTGTTCCAATACGTAGGTATTTTATCTATATCTGATTTGACATATTAAATTATGTTAGATAAAAAAATATCGGAATTAGCTTGCATATTGGAAACAGCTGTAAGTGACACATCAAATATCAAAGGGAATGTAAAAGTTTTCATACAATTTCAGATGCAACAAAGTCCCTGATACTTTATTTGAAGCAGGAGCAGCAGAGAAGCATTTCAACAAATTTGGCAAAGTACAAAGGATAAAGTTGTATCGAAAGAGGCAGATGTGTTTAGTGGAATATGATCAAGTGAGGGCTGCGGAGCTCGCTGTGCTTAATGCTGGAGCATATGATGGCTTCATGTTCGATGTAACTAGAAGAGTTAGAGTGTAAGGAATTTGACTTCAAGTCTCCTTTAATCATGATATAAGAATTTGAAGAAGGAATTGATAAACAACATTTTTATATTTCCTACATTTTGCATTCAACATTATTTTAGGTTTACAGCTTTATATGTGACTTTTTAAACAACTTAAGAGTTATTTTTTAATGTCAAATTTATAAATTTATTTCATTAAAAATTCATTCTATGTATTGTTTAGTACCTATTTTCGAAATTTTGCCTTTTCCGAAACATGGTACGTCTTTTTAAAATGTAACATTTTTATGTATAATGTATACAGAAGAAGAAAAAGTAAAAGGGAAGATGATCCAGATTGGGTTCCAGACCCTGAGGTGCAGGAAGAGCTGTCAGCTATGAGTGGTGCACCATCATATAGATTTACACGCCAGAAGTGTAAGTATTTCTAATGTCATTGTCCCATTGCTGTGTTCCCATTATGGCAGAACAGACCAAATAATTGGGACCAGGAATTAGGTGTTTACAATAGATTGTATCCATCAAGAAAATGGGAGACTGAAGTCATCACTTGTCATACAATAATAACTCCAGGCTTGTTATTTTTGTTAGATCCAGCTACATTTGAGTCAGATTCAATAAAATCTGCTTCATGAAAGGTACAGCCATTGGTCCTTCCCGCAGTTTTACGAGTTCAGCATAGTGGGAATGCTGGCTAATGGCTAATCTCTTCATAGAAATAAAAAGATTAGGTATAGTGTGAGGTGTTAGATGTCATGAAAATATAATAGCGAACTTCTATTTACTGATAAAAAAGATAAATAAAATGAAAGTTGTATTTTATTTTCAAGCAATGGAAATAGATCCTGTTGTAAAGAAGCGTAAAGCTGCTCCAATTAGAATTACAAAAGTGACACCTCCAAAAAAGAAAACAGAAACTTCCATAAGATCCAAGCCAATAGCTCCGTAAGTATTCATCAGCTCTACTACTATCTTGTAGGTCTACAGCGCTTACAAGATGACGCTCACACTTTTTACAAATACAGTATTGTTTTAGACTCCATTTGGAGACCATAAAAATGGAAATTGTGGGTGCACCTTAAAATATAGATTATACTATTACACCATTTTTTATAGTAATTTTATCAGTACGAAAATCTGTTTCGTGCTTATTGACTTTATTTGTAGATTTTATTTCATAATATGTGTACATAATAAAATATGTAGTGCTTGTAATATAGAAATAATAATAAATCAATTATTATTAAATATTTACAGATTGCAACCCTCATATCCAGCAATGCCTGAACCGCCTGTAGTTATTGCAAGTTCCAACACCACCCTTAGTACAGCAGAAGCTGCTGCAGAATTATATCAACTGAGTTTCAAAGTGTCAACAACACCAGATGAGCAATGGAGAATCCTTGATGCTCGAGACAAGTAAGGCAGTGGCGGTGTTTATTTTATGTTTTCAATATATAAATGCCTCACATATACAGCTCTACTCTGTATCATAGGAACTCCTGTATAGGATAAAAACATCTAGATAGATAATAGAAAATCAAACTTATAAGATTGAATGCAAATTCAGTGTGGCATGCACAGTGATCGTAACATTAAAAGTCATATACAGGTTCTCATACCAACTCATGTATAATCTGATTCATAATTATATGTCCAAAATGTAAACAAAAAAAAATGTACATATTACAAAATGTTAGTGTTATCGCAGGTATACAAATTTTTCGATTTTTGTTTATTTTTTAATAGTCAAATCAAATCTGTGAACTGTACTATTCTTTCTAGAATACTGAGATCCTGGGGTGGTGCTGGTTCGAGAGTAAAGGTGGGCGGTGCTACAATCGGAACATGTCCTGATATGTGTCCAGAAAAGGAACTATTACACCGTCTATGTGAACACCAGGTAATTTTCAGTTCATTTAAAGTGTTTAAAGGTGGAACATGGAGGACAGTCAAAATTCCAGGTGTAGATGGGACTTAAGTTTTTGACTGGGGGTATGAACATGAATGGTAATGTAGGTATTAGTTCAGACAGTTCCTCAGAGCACTCTCCATTGTAATGTCGGTAGAACATACAGCCAACCTATGTAGCTTCCACTTTTTTTGATAGCTGTAATATCACTTGATTTACTATACAACTATGTTTTAAACTTAAAATAATATTATAATGTATTTATACTAAAAGCCCACTGTTGTGGATTACAGCAGTGTGGGACTACCTTACTTTTTTATTGAGCATTTTAGGTGATGATGTTAGAAACAATAGAGGATTCCGATGGAGTCTTGGAACCATGGAGAGCAGTGAAACAGTACAGCCGCAGTTCAGCTGATCAGGAGATGCCAATGTGTTACGAATTGCGGCCAGCTTCCGTGTTAATGCGCACCTGCGCTTACTTGTTACACGAAATAGCAGATACAACACGCCAGGTAAGGATTAAGTATGAATATAATATATAATTCTATGTATTTGATTTCCTGCTATAAAGAAGGCAGTTCTGAAGTAACTCCATGCTCAATTTAATTGTGATCTAATATTACATTTTTACTTGCATTCAAAAGTATCAAGTATTTGTTTCATAGTATAAGAGATATTAAGATAAACATATATTAGGGCATATTAGAAATTTTCTTTCTATAGTTATTATTTATAATTTTATAAATGTTTTTGTTATGTAATATGTTAAGAAAAAAATTGTCTATGATTGATGGATTAAAATTTTATACAAAAAAAATCACATCTATGGCCGATAGTATTTAGCATTAACTAGAATTTGCATTATACATAATATTGTATATTAATAAAGTTTTTACTTTAATTTCTATATCTCTATAATGTTTTGTAAATGAATGACACAGTTATTATTATACAATATTTCAGGTAACATTAGCTGACTGGTTTCACTTTATGTGGGATAGATTTCGCGGTATCAGAAAGGATATAACCCAGCAGGCTCTATGTTGTTCAGGTAATTTTATATTAGTTGAAGATAACTTAAAAATTAAAAAGTCTTCGCAATTATTTACAGATTAGTTAATACATTTAATAATTGAATAGAAGTTGTATAGTATAAATAATAATATTAATAAATTGTCTATATTAAGTTATTCACAGACTTCATAGTTCATAAATATGAAATAATTTATTCTCAGAATCGATACAGCTTGTGGAAATGTGTGCACGTTTCCACACACATTGCGCAGCGAGACTTGCGGATTTAGAACATACACAGTTTGACCAGAAATTGAATACAGATAATCTTACTAAATGCCTTCAAACGCTAAAACATATGTACGATGACGATGATGTGACACCAGAACAGAAGCCAAATGAAGCCGAATTTAGAGGATACATAGCTTTACTCAACCTTGGAGATTCCAACTTTTTGTGGGAGGTATAAATAACAAAAATTAACATTATAAATATCTCATTCTATAATGATCACGACATGTAAATAACGCTAATCAAATTTGTTTCAGATTAAATACCTTCCTGTTGAAATACAAAAATCTGAACCAATCGTATTTGCAATTAAAGTGTTTTCGGCATTAGATAACAATAACTACGTGAGATTTTTTCGGCTTGTAAAAAACAAGGCCACTTACTTACAAGCTTGCATTTTACTAAGATATTTCAATGATGTTCGAGCTCGTGCACTCGCGAGAATCATAAAAGGGTTTGCGCCGAGAGGAAGTTCGCGTTATCCTGCGGAAGAATTAATGAACACACTTTCATTCGAATCTATCGAATGTATGAAATCTTTTGTAAACCATTATGGGTTGAGAGTAACTAGAACAGATACTGATGAAGTTGATGTTATTCTTAGTCGAAATCAGTTTATAGAAGACAGTGACCCCTATCCAATATCTAGAGCGATATCTCTTATAGAATCAAAACGATTAACTACTGTTGGTGAAGTCATATCTGGTGGTAAACTTCCAGTATATGATTTTGCAAAGTATACTCTGCATTCCAGTTTTCATACTGATGGTAAATTGAAAGTATCTTCACTAATCGCTGAAGATCTCGGTTATAACACTATCAATGATAGCAACAAAGACGTTCAATTCTTAAAAGTTTTGTTACGTAAATTGCTAAGTGGAGTTAAAAATATCCCGAAAATGGATGACTCAGTAGAATTTAAAAGAAATGTTTTTACGAAACCAGAGCAACCCTCGAACATTTTACCTGCCAATGAAGGATTTAAAAATAAGGGCTTCTTATTTCAACCACCAATACTTATTGCACCTAAAGAGTTTGTTAACTTTTCTGCTGATAAGATATTTAATTCTGATACGAAAAAAATATTTACATTTTCAAAGCCAGAAATAGTTTCTGAAAGTCCATTCAAGTCAGCGCAGGACAGTAAATCAATGTTTGGAACTGAGAGTAATAATGTGGAACCTTTTAAATTACCCAATAAGCTGTTTAAATCAGCCGATGATGTTTTCAGAAAACCTACGACTGGAAATTTTGTATTTGGTCAAAAAACTGTAGATATTTCAGATCACTCTAAAGTATCGGACACTAGAAACATATTTTCTAAAGCTAATTCACATGTGTTTACTAAACCAGAAGAAACTCCAAAAAGTCAGAATATCTTCCTATCTAATACTCAAACAGATAAAAACATTTTTGGTAAGTCTGCTGCATCAGAGGAAAATGTAACAAAATCGTCCAACATTTTTGGTTTGTTTGGAAAACCTTCGTTTAGTGCACAGCAACCCCTTTTTCAATCAAACAACTCCATGCAATCCGGTATCGTTTCGAATGGAAACAGCACATTTGATAATACATCAGCAGGATCTTTATTCAAAAATGTTTTGCAATCGTCTGATCCAGAAACAAAGAATTACTCCATTTTCCAAAGTAAAAATAAGCCAACAGTAGCCAATAATATTTTCAGCTCTGTAAACGTACATAAAACGAATGACGTATATGATTTCGTTGATGAAGCTAAGGGCAATTTTAAAGTAAATGAACAAAAAACTAAAGAGATTGCAATGCAAAATGAAATAGTAGAGAAATTAAGGAGAGAAGAAGAAAAACGGAGTGAAGAAGCGTGGCAAAGAGAAGAAGAAAAACGTAAAGAGCAAGAAAGACAAAGATATGAGGTAAAACGAAAGGAGGAGGAAACACGAAGAGAAGAAGAAAGGCGTAGGGAAGAAGAACGACTTAGAAAAGTAGAAGAGAAAAAGCAACAGCAGCTTAATGAAAAATTAGAGAAAGAGCGACAAGAGGCGTTAAAGAGAAAGGCTGAAGAAGAAGATAGAAGATTCAGACAAAGAGTTGAAAAGGAATCTGTTGAAATTTTGAATGAACTTATAAGTGAAACAGAAAATGAGACAGTCAAAGAATTGCTACAGAAAGAAAATTATGTCTTTAACGATCTACTGCAGTTTGCTAATGAGACAACAGAAAACATATTCTCTGAAATATGTAATGAAATTTGCCAATCGGAAATAAAAGCTGAATTATTTTTGAGTAACAGATTAATGAAAAAATGGTTTACTTTGTGGCGAAAACAAGTCGCTCGTAATTTAAAAAGAAGAAACTTTTTAGAAGATACTCCTATTTGGTTACCCTACAATACGCCTTATGAAGAAGCATGCAATTTAAGAAGAGCGGTAGAAAAGTCTGCTCTAAGAAATATGAATGCCATCCACAGGGGTTATCGCTTTAACGGTGAACTTAAACAGTTACCTCCCCCAGAGCAGTATAATATCATGGAAATAATACGGTCGCCATTACTGAAACGTGCAAAACAAATCAACTACCCATATGATAAATGTTTCTTCTGGAAACTTACTTTGATATCTCCGGGAACTGATAAATGGCTTTGTCGAAAAGTACATATAGAAAAATGGCTTAAAGAAGCTTTTGGCGATAAAATGCCGCACGAAATCAGCCCTTGTTTAATTCATGTTGGTAGACAGTCATGGAATAATCTGATGAATTTTGGAATATCTGTAAGTTTGATAAATAAAGAACAGAAATCTGACTATAGTGAGGCTTTAGAAGGGTCAAACTCTTTACTTTTATATGTTACTGATGACAATATCAGTGAAATCATAGATGAAATAGTAAAACAAAAGTATAAGTATCAAATTATTCCTCTTGCAATTGTGACATCATTGACACCAATTGAGCTGGAAGATTTAGAAATGCAACTGATTAAAAGTAAAAATATTGGTGTTATAGGTGATTACAAAATATATTTTGTTGATTCAAATAATATAATGAAATCTCTGGACTCATGTACTAAACGAGCGCTAAAATGGCTTGCAAGAAATTACCAAAAAACCCCACCTGTAGAAATAGATGCTTTAAAATCTATATGTCAGAGATATCTAGGGAATGAAATATGGTCTCAATTAAAGTCCATAAAAGACAGTAGGATGATCGGTATTTACAAAGATATAAATAAACTTGTTGACTGTTATAACATTGCGCTCGAAAAATTAACTGCTATAATTACAAATGAAGATTTATTTAATTATCCTTCCTTTCCACTAGAATTCAAAGAATACTTAAACAGTGCCTCACCATATCCAAAACCTTACGAATTTATTCCAAGCAGTGTAAAGAATATGGAAAATGTAGCTGTTATCAAAGATACAATGAATCGGTTAAAACTTCAGAGATCTATTACGGAATTTAATCCAGTAAATGCCATCAGTTCGCAAGAATATATCCGTAGTTATTGCAAACAAATAGGCTGGTTTGAGAGCCCAGATAAAGTTGTTTGTAAAGTAGTTGCATTATTGCCAAATGGATATTCCAATATAGAAATGCCATACAAAGAATTAGATACATTTTATGAACAGTATGATCTCATAGACTTATTAAATATTATAGTTTACGAAAAAATTAACAATCTTAGGAATTTTGATAACAGATATGCCATATACGAAATATCAAAACTAGAAGAATATCGTAATTGTCTATGGATACACGAAACAAATACTTTGAAGAGTTTAAAACACAAAGCTGTAGTCTGTGAAGACGAATTAGATATTTATCTCGAAGCCAAACGGCGTAAAATTGATATAGATTCACAAGAGTGTCTTATGTTAAATGATAATGATATTACTTTGGTTGAAGAAAGTATAAAAGTTGCCGATCAAACCATATCTAATTATAAAAATTATAAGGATGCTGTACAACAGCTTGAGCAAAAGCTAGAAGTGGAAAGGAAAAAATCAGATGAACTCGAGAGCCGACTGAAAGCTGCCCTATGCGATGCAGTATAAAATAATCTTGAGAATTAGCAATTCAATATGGTAATGATTTGAGAAGAAATTTTTTTTAACAAACCAGTAATATGCAATAAACAGATTTATCATTAAATTGAGATGAGTTTTATTCTTTCCATTAATTTTAGAGCAAAAAATTGCAACACATGATTTTTTTTTGTTTTAGTAATATAGTAGGTATGTAACTGAAGAACTGCTATAATTATTATATTTTAAAATAATACTCTTTTATTTGAAGTCAAGCACATATTATATTCTTAATAAGTAAATAAGGACACATTGATTTTATGAGTAACTGAATTTAGTGGATGGAAAAAACAAACACACAGTTTTTTACTAAAAGTGTATTATCACAGTATAATCATGTATGTACATATAAATAATAAATTTTACGTAATTTATTATTATGTTTTATCTTGTACAACTTCCAAGCATGCATCTACAAACTCTGTAAATATTTGTTCCTGCATGTATTCCTTCATAAGTCTATCTGGATTAGGAGAGTTATCCAAAAGTTGTAAAATCTCTCGCACATGTGGATTCTCCAAACACTTCTTTAACTCCTTTGAGTTTTCTGAAAAATAAATATGGCATGACAATAATTGCTATTTCTAAAAATTTTAAGTTTAGGTACAATATTCAAAAGTTTTAGTTTGGCCAGTACCATGGCGCATACTACATTTATTGTGCCATAACTGATTTTGTTCAGTTAAAACACTTAAGGTATAATAATATGTATATGCAAGACAAGATGACCCGTGTGGTGTAGTGGTTACGCCAGTCCACCATTCGAAGGGTCCCGGGTTCGATCCCTGACGGGGCACAAATTTAAGTGATGCATTTAGATTTCTGTTACCGGTCTGGGTGTTTGTGTATTTGTCTTTGTGTGTGTCCATGGCACCCACGACAGGGAATCCTAGTGTGGGACTGTGAGTGTGAAGCGTTATTATTATTATAATAATTTATTTACTTTCTGTGCCGTGTTTAGAGCCCGCTGGCACAGTATGGAAATGGCCGGCATAGTGTGCTATACTGGCGCTAATATTATTATGCGTGCTAGAGAAATCATCGAACAAGTCGGCAGGCCGCTCGAGTTAGATACTGATGGTAAGTATAATACACCTTTTACAATAAAACACCATTTACAAGAAAAAATTATATCATGATTTTGTGTGCTCGTTTCATGGCACATTCGATTCGTTTGTTTTTGTCATAATTGTGAACCCATCATGGTCCCACTGCTGGACAGGGTTCACCCCACAAATACTGTGAGTCTGACTGTGAGGTTAATATGACGATTAATGTTGATGATGCTGGAAGTAGTCATGCCGACTAGAATGAGAATGTCTGAAATTAGAAGTGCATTCGGGAATCGAACCCAGACCCGCCGGCATAGTAAATGAACCACTAGGTTTTGCTGCCCTAAATTAAAGTATTGTTTCAGGTATTTGGTGTATCCTCCCGTCATCATTCCCTGAGAACGTCACCATCCACACGACTCATCAGAAGAAGAAGAAAATTAATGTTTCATATCCTAACGCTGTCCTTAACGCCATGGTTAAGGTAAGTGGTACTAATATTTGAATAAACAGCCGTAAGAGGCTTGCATGTGTTCGGGAAACTACGAAGTGTCTGCTCCGACATCAGCATAATGAAATAATATATTGCTTTTAATTTTAATTATTATTTTAAAATTTACCCGTTTCAAAGTTAAATTTCCAATCGACAAAATATGTCATTATATATGTTATTTTTATCATGATCAGGACCATTTCACAAACGAACAATATTACGAGCTGGTGGACCCTGAAGCCAAGAAGTACGAGCAGAGGTCAGAGAACTCTATATTCTTCGAGGTGGACGGGCCCTACCTCGCCATGGTTCTGCCGGCCTCCAAGGAGGAAGGCAAGAAGCTGAAGAAGAGATATGCTGTGTTCAACTTCGATGGCTCGCTGGCCGAGTTGAAAGGTTAGTTCTTGTGTTTATCAACTTTTATTGATACCTTCATGATGATGGCCTTGCCTGCAACTCTTTTTATGGCCTACTGCTGGACACGAATCTTCTCACAACCGGTGAAGGCCTGGAGCATACCACCACGCTGCTTCAATACGGATCGGTGGAGATACGAATTAGTGAAAGGGCTTCCGATCAGGTTTAAAAACTTATCTATTGACACCGGGACCGGCAGCTTACGTTAAGCAAGTCCTCGAAAGTTTTAATAATAATAAAACAAGTTTATTGCCACAAAAGAAAATACAAGAATACAGAGAGTCATGTTACAGAATATTAATAATGGACAAAAGGAAATGACTCAGCTATCCTGGCGCTAGAACAAGATCTAGAGCCACGCTGATATTCAGTCATCACCTACTCCCTAAGCTGATATGCGGGAGTTGTAGGTCCCAGTTATAGGTCCCATTTTGAACAGTTATTAGGTAGCTTAATAATAATAATAAAATAGTTAGATAAATGCAATTGGTTATGTTAATTTGTATACAAAACATAAATGTTTCGCAATCCCAGGTTTCGAAGTAAAACGCCGTGGCGAGCTGCAACTGATCAAGATCTTCCAGTCGTCAGTATTCGAAGCGTTTCTCAAGGGCAACGACCTCAAATCTTGCTACGGCGCCGTAGCGAAAGTCGCTGACTATTGGCTCGACGTGCTTTACAGTAAAGGAAGCAACATGCCGGATTCAGAACTGTTTGAGTTGATATCCGAGAACCGGTCTATGTCTAAGAAGTTGGAAGACTACGGGGGACAGAAGTCAACTTCTATATCGACTGCGAAACGGCTCGCTGAGTTCTTGGGGGACCAGATGGTGAAGGATGCTGGCTTGGCTTGTAGGTAAGCAGCTTTGCCATACAAAACATTGTTAACAATAAAAAATATATGGTAATATAATAAGTTTTATATGTTAACAACAACATCTTTATTGTGCACCGGTATCACGTCTAAAATAGAGTTATATAACACACAGCTTAGTTGTGTATCTGAGTTTAGTGGCTATTTTATAATCATGTTATTTATATGCAACAAATGGTACTAACAAATACTAACGTAAGTGCGTGATTGGACTTCAGGACTGTCCTATTAGTATCGAGATGCCCTTTTTAAACGCGATACCGCGAGTCTTAGTTACAGAATAATCGTCTTTGCGTCAAAAATAAAGGGGCACATTAAAATTTATATTACAGTTATAATGAGCCTTTTATCTCCCAGTCAATTGAAAAAAAGGGGGCTTAAACTGTACTGAATTATTGTTACGTTCACAAAAAGTAGGTTTATAAAGAACTTATGATAAATAAATTTTTTTGATTTTAAATTTGAATGCTCGTTAAAAAAGCTTCAGCGATCCCGGCTACAAACCGTTATAAATATATACAATAAATCGACATATATAATATATTGTACATTCAGTATAATATCCTACTAATATTATAAACGCGAAAGTTTGAAAGTATGGACGGATGGATGGATGTTTGTTACTCTTCCACGTAAAAACTACTGAATGGATTTTAATGAAACTTTACAATAATATAGCT